>JAGFNQ010010407.1:600000-840809 GCA_024364735.1 Boesenbergia rotunda | reverse complement strand
TTAAACTCATTTAATTCGCCCAAAAAGCCTTCAAAAGACTTAGCCATTTTTAGTTTCCATTGCGCCTCTGACTAACTCAGATTCGACTTATTTCTCTTAATCGGAAAATCCAAATTTCAACTCGTTTTAAATCCCTCGGATTACTCATAGTGCGTGTGACTAAATAGGCTTTCGATTTATGTTGGCTGTCTATAATTTAACTAATTATAGAACGGTCATGAGTGACACCTAGTAGTACATCATGACCCCCAATTAATCGAAAGATCAATGGTTTGACCTCAGAAGAAATTATTCTGAAACCCTTCAGTAGCTCTAATGAATCGTGCCCCATTCCCTTCAACATCTTATACCCACTTGGTTCAGGACACGGTCAATAGTGTCAGTCCCCACTAGGCTGACTACGTCACACCTAGCCCAAGTAGTGTCTTTCTCGTCCTTTGGATTTCTAATTACTCTCATGTATTTAAGAGACTCGCACTCTTAACATGATATGCTCTGGCCAGAGGCTTTGAGTAACAATCCGACGATAGGCCTGGGTATACATCTCCTCGCAAGGAGTGGTGAATCCTTTGTAGGCTGTTCAAACATCTTCGGGCACTTCGGCTTATACCCGATCATCCTGGGTCCACACCTCCTTGGAGATGCTTGCTTAAGATGTCAAAGTATAAGTCTCCATGACCAAGATGACTTGAACACCGCAAGTCAAAGGAACATCGCACTTAAGCCGCAGTAAGATCTTCATTGACATATCTACATGTAGATTCCCATATGAAGTCTTACAGCTAGTCACTCCAATGAACTAGTTCCCTTAACTAGCATCCATGTTTATCTCCGGACATCCCAATGTCACCAGCCAGTGAGAATCAGCTGAATAGAGAATAACCCATGCTAGTCTCAACAGAATTGATATGTCCGTTTTTATCAATTCATCGACTAGGGATATTTCAACATTCACATTTGCACATTTAGAGATAATCACTAGTTGTGATCCCATCACAAATTCTCTTATGCTGTGAATTGTATGGCGGACATTCAGTAGATGAGTTTAAGATCCCAATCAAATACACAAACATGTATACTCAAATAGTGAATTATCATTTATTAAATAAATGTTTACAATCATAAGGCGATTGCCTTAGGACACTTCTCTCATATCACTAACAAACTCCCACTTGGCCTAATGCCAATCGCTACGGTATCCAATACCACAGGCTCTAACATGACCCTCAAACTTGCTTTGAGGCAAGGCCTTAGTTAAAGGATCCGCTATATTCCTTTCAGTGGGAACTCTCTCAATTTGTATGTCATTCCTACTTATAATCTCTCTGATCAGATGATAGCGTCGAAGCACGTGTTTGGATCGTTGATGAGACCTTGGTTCCTTCGCTTGTGCAATAGCTCCATTGTTGTCGCAGTAAACCGGCACTGCTTCATCAATGGTTGGAACCACACCAAGTTCTGAGACAAACTTCTTGATCCAAACTGCTTCCTTTGCTGCTTCCGAAGCTGCGATATACTCCGCTTCCGTGGTAGAATCCGCTACGGTGTCTTGTTTGGAACTTTTCCAACTTACTGCGCCTCCATTCAAAGTAAATACGTATCCAGACTGGATTTGGAGTCATCCTTATCTGTCTGGAAACTGGCATCTGTATACCACGTATTACCATATCTCCTTCTCCATATATTAGGAACACATCCTTAGTTCTTCTTAAGTACTTAAGGATTGTCTTGACAGCCGCCCAATGATCCATTCCTGGATCCGACTGGTATCTGCTTGTGACGCTCAAAGCATATGATACATCGGGCCTTGTACATAACATAGCATACATGATAGATCCTATTGCGGATGCATAGGGAATCTTATTCATGCAAATCCTCTCGTCTTCTGTGCGCGGACACATAGACTTCGAAAGGTTGATCCCATGCCTGATGGGAAGGTAACCTTTCTTGGATTCCGACATGCTAAACCTTTTTAGCACTCGGTCTATATATGTAGACTGCGAAAGACCAAGCAACCGTTTTGATCTATCTCTATAGATTCTAATCCCAAGGATATAGGTTGCTTCTCCCAGGTCTTTCATGGAGAAAGTTTTGGACAACCAAATTTTAACTGTCTGTAAAACTGATATATCGTTTCCTATAAGTAAGATGTCATCGACATATAATACTAGGAATACGACTGCACTCCCACTAACCTTCTTGTACACACAAGGTTCGTCAGGATTTTGTGAGAAATCAAACTTTTGATTGTCTCATCAAAACGGATGTTCCAGCTCCTAGATGCTTGCTTCAGTCCATATATGGATCGTCGAAGCTTGCATACTTTGGTTTTATCAACCGATGTGAAACCTTCAGGTTGTATCATGTATACATCCTCAAGCAGGTTTCCGTTAAGGAAAGCTGTTTTCACATCCATTTGCCATATCTCATAATCATAATGAGCTGCTATGGCTAGGAGCATCCGAATGGATTTAAGCATAGCTACTGGCGAATAGGTTTCGTCATAATCAATTCCTTGTTTTGACGATATCCTTTTGCCACTAATCTAGCCTTAAAGGTAACAACATTACCTTCCATGTCGGTTTTCTTCTTGAAAACCCACTTGCACCCTATGGGTTTAATCCCTTCAGGTGGGTTAACCAAGTCCCATACTTGATTTTCGTACATGGAATCCATTTCCGACTTCATGGCCTCAAGCCATTTGTCCCTTTCTGAACTTTTCAGAACTTCTTCATAACTGATAGGTTCGTCATCCCAATGAGCAACACGTCGTTCGATTCACTTACGAGAAATCCGTATCTCTCTGGAATGTTGCGTGTCCTATCAGACCTACGAAGAGGTGGTGTAGTTTTAGGTTCAACTGATAGCTCATCACTATGAGTTTCGGTTGTGGGTCTAGA
Organism: Boesenbergia rotunda; assembly: GCA_024364735.1. Taxonomy (NCBI): domain Eukaryota; kingdom Viridiplantae; phylum Streptophyta; class Magnoliopsida; order Zingiberales; family Zingiberaceae; genus Boesenbergia; species Boesenbergia rotunda. The sequence goes on along the minus strand of JAGFNQ010010407.1, from coordinate 837,909 downwards.
CTAGGTGTCTCTGTAATGTCTATTGGAGTTTCTTGAACTTCATCAAGCTCAATGCCACTCCCACTGTTTTCTTGTAAAAGAAATTCTTTTTCCAGAAATACAGCATGCCTTGAAACAAACACCTTTTGTTCCAAGGGATGATAGAATTGGTAACCCTTCGTTTCCTTAGGGTATCCAATAAATAGACATTTATCAGACTTAGCATCCAATTTGTCTGATACAACCCGCTTCACATAAGCAGGACAACCCCATATCTTAAGGTCAGTTAAGTGAGGTTTCTTACTATTCCAAATCTCATATGGAGTAGTAGAGACTACCTTGGTCGGGACTCTGTTTAGCAAGTAAACAGTTGTCTTAAGTGCATAGCCCCAAAAGGATTTTGGAAGAGTTGCATGATTCATCATTGACCTAACCATGTCCATCAAGGTTCGGTTGCGCCTCTCAGATACACCATTATGCTGTGGTGTATATGGCGGAGTCCATTGGGATAATATCCCATTGTCTCTAAGATAATCTTGAAACTCTTGACTTAAGTATTCTCCACCCCGATCGGATCGAAGTATTTTAATACTTTTGCCAAGTTGTTTCTCTACTTCATTTCTGAACTCTTTGAATTTATCAAAAGCTTCAGATTTGTGTTTCATCAAGAACATGTACCCGAATCGTGAGTGATCATCGATAAAGGTGATGAAGTAGTTATAGCCTCCTTGTGCAGGAGTTGACATTGGTCCACATACATCGGTATGTATTAGACCAAGCAACTCTCCCACTGGATTACCTTTTCCGAGAAAGGGTAATTTGGTCATCTTGCCTTTTAAGCATGATTCGCATGTATCAAATGAACCGGGTTCAAATGATTCCAAAATTTCACATCGATGTAATTCGGTCATGCGTTTCTTACTTACATGGCCAAGACGACAATGCCACGTGTAGGAGTCTATTCGATTATCTATTCGAGCATGTTTGTTGTTAACTTCGATATTGAAAACGTCACTGGATAAATCTAACGTGTAGATGCCATTGCACAAAGTTCCATTCCCATAAAGAACGCCATTTAAAGTTATGTAACAACAATTGTTACTAAAAGCTAAATGGTAACCTTTTTCATTCAAACATGAAATAGATATAATGTTCTTTATTAACGAAGGAACAAAATAGCAATTATCTAATCCTAAGACAAGTCCAGTCGGGAGCATTAGCAAATATGTTCCGATGGCAATAGCAGCAATCCTTGCTCCATTTCCAACCCGCAAATTCGCTTCTCCCTTGACGAGCCTTCTTCTATTCCTTAGCCCCTTTATGTCATTACATATCTGTGAGCCACACCCAGTATCAAGTACCCAGGTATTTGAGGAAATAGAGTGACATTCAATAACGAAGATACCTAAAGAAGATGGGGCATCGGATGCCTTCTTCTTCAAGGACTCAAGATAAACTTTGCAGTTTCTTCGCCAGTGACCCTCCTTGCCACAATGATGGCAAGTGTCTTTTGGGGTTTTTCCAGTCTTTTTGGCCTTTTTCTTCTTTCCTTTATTCTGTTCTTTGGCCTTCCTCTTAGAACCTTTCTTCGAGGAACCAACTATCAGTACCGTCTTTTGATCCTGCTTCACAGAAGGCTTTACAGTCTTCAGCAGGTTGAGCAACTCAGGTATTGCAAAAACCGAGTGTACTCAGTCGCTCAATGTACCCCAACATTTTAACACAAACTGCGAGGCAGAAGTGCCTTCCTGCATCTTAGTGGTGAAGAGGAGTCTGGAGACTTCGAACCTTTCGGATCTCGCCTGCTCTTCAAACAACTCATGAAGATGGAAGATGATGGTATAAGCATCCATATGCTCATGCTGCTTTTGCAGCTCAGGTACCATAGAGGCTAGCATAATGCAACTCGCAAGTTCAGAATTGGTCACATGTTTCTATAGGCCAACATTGGTCTGGAGTTGCATTTTCTGGAGGACGGTCAGGAAGTTGATTTTCAAGGACATAAGCAAGCTTCTCTGCCTTGAGGACTATCCTTAAGTTTCGAAGCCAGTCCATGAAGTTCGGCCCAGTTAGTTTATTGGTGTCCAAAATGGAACGCAAGTTTAGAGAAGACATGATCGAGTGATTAACCTAGAAATACAAATTGAGTTATGTGAGAAGATTGATTAAAGAATGTATCAACATACATTAATAAAATCCTATTTATTTTTCAAATTGAATAACCCTTTTTATCAATTCGGGAGATCGTAGGAACATCTCCAAATAGGTTGATATCCAACCATAGATAAGAACAACCATGGCTGTGGCCATCAAGTCATTCTTAGCTATGAAGGTAGGTAATTATACCGATTACATATCACATATATGCAACTATCACATTATGCTATCAACTAATTGAATGTTTGCATAAATCATTGGGTTGTAACTCATTAACAAGTATGCATCATATACATAGCACCCAACTGCACCTCTCTTTACATCGACCTTGGCTGTGGCACAACAAATCGATGCTCCAAGCTTAAGGCTGACCCATTAATCAAGAAATAGTTTTAATATGGTTGGAGCTCATTCAACCGTTTAGTTAGGCTTGGATGTGTCCAACAACCAAAACTAAGGATTGACCTCTGACTCCAACTATATTATTCATAAACTAATTCCATGGTTTGAACATGTTGAGGTTCAAGTGGGCATGGATGTGTCCATCAACCCAAACGAGAAACAAAACTCCGATTCTAACCATATTAATGGAAGGTGTTGGCCTTAATATTTTGTAAGGGGTTTTGGGTCTCATCTTTTCTAAGCACATTCATGACATGTGTCATGACTAACGATTTCCTTAATAAAGTATGTATGTGACTCAAGTTATCAAGTCTCATTAATTGAATTAGGAACCGGATTTCCTAATTCTATTTCATACTATATTAAGGAATTGTTTTGGGAAACAATTTCCTAAATTGTCATAATTAATTTCGGAAATAATATGTTCAAGACTTTGATTTCTCTAAATCAAAACTTATTAAATTAAGAGATAATTCCCTTAATTCAACCACATATTATTTTCATGAAAATCTCATTTAAGAAACTCTATAGGAAACCATTTTCCTAATTAATTTTGGAGACAACAATATGTAAGAGCATTACCTCTTAAAACATATTTTATTCATGGATTTAATTAATTACAACAAATCATTTTCTAAGGGTGGCTCCCCGAGGCTCAGATACCCAAAGAAAAATAATTTGTCGTAAATCCAATTGGACGGCTCCCCGAGGCTCAATCCAAATCAAACATGACAATTTCAATTAAAAAATTGGGAAATTAAATTACAACAACTAACTTTAAATTGGACGGCTCCCCGAGGCTCAATCCAAAATAAAGAATTTTGTTGTCAATTTAAAAACCAATTCAAATCTAATTGTCAATTAACTGTCCATGAATTTGTCTAGACTTTCTTAAAAGAAAGTGCCCAAAATTGCGAGATTTCAAAAATAGGTTTTCAGAATAATTGTAAGTTTCCGGTATAAAGAAAACTTACATATTTCCAAAATTGAAAATTTCTAAAATAGAAAAATTTCCAAAATTGGAAAGTTTCCAAAGATGGGAAGTTTTCGAAATTATTATAAAATTTAGAAAATAGAAAATTTCAAAGTTTGCGAAATTTCATGAGGATTTCCAAACTTTGAAATTCCTAAATCTAAAATTTATTATAATTTGAAAGTTTCCATAATTGAAAAATTTTTCGAAATTGAGATCATGACAAAGTTTTCCACAAAACAATTATATGATTAAGTCGAACACTAACCGGCTCTGATACCACTGTTGGGACCGGGTGCATGTCGACAAGGATACGAGTTCGTAAAATTCAAAATTTTTCGTGCAGCGGAAGAGTTTGCATAAAATAATTTCCTAAATTATTTCAACTTCGTATCTAGCATGCAACCTTACATTGTGTTGACATAATCATAAAATAAAACTTTGCGGAAAAGTAAACAAATTTACCAAGTACCTCTCGTATCTCGAAGTAAGGGACGAGATCCAACCGTAGCGTCCCTTGGAAGCTCCGCCTCTATTCGCGTCCACGCCGAGTTCTCTTCGGGATGACTTCACAAAGTCACGAGTTTTGTGCCGACGAGAACTACTAGATTCTCGGAAGGCACAACTAGAAGGACAAGAGAAATAATGAAAAACTAACCAATGAAGTAACGGAATCGTATTCCGGAAGAGAGGAGTCGCTATCCGCTTCTTCTACTTCGTGTTCGGGTTCTCCTTCTTCTTCAATGCTCACGGCAACTTCACCTTCTTGGATTTGGTTGGGCGCCGGCCCTAGAGGAGCTAGGGTGCGCCGGCCCTAAGGGAAGAAGAAGAGGAGGAGAGGAGAGATTAAGAGAGAGAGGGAGAGAGTAATTAATCTCTTGATTAATTGATTGGAATAAGGGCTAGCCTTTAGTTCCTTTATATAGTAGCAACTCCTTTGCTAAGTCTCCCTCTAAACCGAATTAACGGAATTAACGGAATTAGTTATAAGAAATTTATCTTATAAATTTTCTTATTAATTATTCCGTTTAAACCGAGTCTTTATTATAAACCAATTTATAATAAAACTAATTCTTCTTCTCTTTAAATTATGGAATAAATTTTTAAAAGAAATTTATAACCTTTCTTATTATGGAAAAATCAATTCCTAATTGATTTTATAAAATTAAAATAAACTAATTCAAGGATTATTTTAATCTTCCATAAAAAAATAAATTTCTATAAATTTTATTCATATAAATTTCTATATACAAATTTATTTATCCATAATTTATAAAATAAATCGCACTAGATTTATTTTATTAATTAAACCAAAATTAATTGGTTTTTCTCCTCCATCTTGGCCGGCCACCAAAGAGGGTTTTGACACCCTCTTTGGCCGGCCAAACCAACCCGGACCGCCACGAATTAAACTCATTTAATTCGCCCAAAAAGCCTTCAAAAGACTTAGCCATTTTTAGTTTCCATTGCGCCTCTGACTAACTCAGATTCGACTTATTTCTCTTAATCGGAAAATCCAATTTTCAACTCGTTTTAAATCCCTCGGATTACTCGTAGTGCGTGTGACTAAATAGGCTTTCGATTTATGTTGGCTGTCTATAATTTAACTAATTATAGAACGGTCATGAGTGGCACCTAATAGTACATCATGACCCCCAATTAATCGAAAGATCAACGGTTTGACCTCAGAAGAAATTATTCTGAAACCCTTCAGTAGCTCTAATGAATCGTGCCCCATTCCCTTCACCATCTTATACCCACTTGGTTCAGGACACGGTCAATAGTGTCAGTCCCCACTAGGCTGACTACGTCACACCTAGCCCAAGTAGTGTCTTTCTCGTCCTTTGGATTTCTAATTACTCTCATGTATTTAAGAGACTCGCACTCTTAACATGATATGCTCTGGCCAGAGGCTTTGAGTAACAATCCGACGATAGGCCTGGGTATACATCTCCTCGCAAGGAGTGGTGAATCCTTTGTAGGCTGTTCAAACATCTTCGGGCACTTCGGCTTATACCCGATCATCCTGGGTCCACACCTCCTTGGAGATGCTTGCTTAAGATGTCAAAGTATAAGTCTCCATGACCAAGATGACTTGAACACCGCAAGTCAAAGGAACATCGCACTTTAAGCCGCAGTAAGATCTTCATTGACATATCTACATGTAGATTCCCATATGAAGTCTTACAACTAGTCACTCCAATGAACTAGTTCCCTTAACTAGCATCCATGTTTATCTCCGGACATCCCAATGTCACCAGCCAGTGAGAATCAGCTGAATAGAGAATAACCCATGCTAGTCTCAACAGAATCGATAATGTCCGTTTTTATCAATTCATCGACTAGGGATATTTCCAACAATTCACATTTGCACATTTAGAGATAATCACTAGTTGTGATCCCATCACAAATTCTCTTATGCTGTGAATTGTATGGCGGACATTCAGTATATGAGTTTAAGATCCCAATCAAATACACAAACATGTATACTCAAATAGTGAATTATCATTTATTGAAATAAATGTTTACAATCATAAGGCGATTGCCTTAGGACACTTCTCTCATATCACTAACACCCTCAGCAGCCAGGGCGCCCTCAGAAGCCAGGGCGCCCTCAGCGCCCAAGGAGTCCCCAGCAGCCAAGGTGCCCTGCGGCTATGCCAGCGAAGCCGATTACACCTATCCAGCCGAGATGCCCGCGTTGAATAAGTCATGCAGGGCGCCCCCTGCGTCCAAGGCGCCCCCAGTGTCAAAACTCATCCCTATTCGAGTGGGATAGAGTTTGACCGAGAGAAGCTCGGATCGCTTGACACGTGGGGGGGGGGGGGGGCGCCCCCGACGTCCATGGCGCCCCGAGGTGCTATAAATAGCACCCAACGCCCAGGCTTTCAACAACAACTTCAATCAACGCTTCCACGCTCTTCTACTCTCGCGCCTCGCTCTGGAAACCTCCCAATTCGAGCCGACGACGTCCCGCTGCCCCGAAAAAGACAACCTACATCGGACGTCGGTAAAAGAAGAGTCTCTTTTTAATTATTTAGTTTACTGTGCTGAATTTGTAAATCAATCTTTGTAAACTATTATTGCGCCTCATATAGAATTTTCCAAAGTAAACGGTCAACGACCGTGGGCCTTGGAGTAGGAGTCGACCCAGGCTCCGATCTAAGTAAAATCGATTGTGTCTCTGTGTGATTTTGTTTTCTTAATTTCCGCTGCGTACTTGCTCTAAGTATTTTCGAAAAACGGGAAGTTCAAACTTGGTGCAACCACCAGTTTGAAATTTTTTTTCGGATTTTTATTTTCTTTTTCTCGTTCAAATTTTCTTTAAATATTTCGTTCGAATTTTCTTTTTCCCGTTAATCGAGGTTGGTGCAACACCTCTCGCTATTTCATTTTATTCATCCCGCACTACTAATCCAAGACCTAGTCTTGGAAAATTTTTTTTGTTAGTTTTCTGTTTCAGATTAAATGGCCATGCAAGAAGGATTTAAAACCGCCAGACCTCCACTTTTCAGTGGAGAAGACTATTCATACTGGAAAAGTCGAATGGAGGTCCACCTGAAAACACAGGTGGACATGTGGATCATCATCCAGTCCGGACTGGAGATTCCCAAGAACGCTGAAGGAGTACCTCAAAGCTACTCAGAATGGGACAACGCTCTGAAGCGCAAAATAGAAGCCGACGCAAAGACGACTCAGACCCTACAATGTGGTTTAACAAAAGAAGAGCTGAACCGAGTGGGCCCCTTCAACAGTGCCAAGGAGCTGTGGGCAAAATTGATCGAGCTGCACGAAGGAAGATCAGACACCAGGATCAGTAAGAGAGACCTACACCTAAACAAACTCTACACCATCAAGATGGCCGACAACGAAACAGCAGCCCAACTCCACGCACGAATCCAAGAATTGATGAACGGTCTTCACACTATAGGTCACAAGGTCGAAAACCGTGACCTAATAAGGTATGCCCTCAATGCATTCCCTAGAAATACCTTGTGGGCATCTATGGTAGATGCATACAAGGTTTCAAGGGATCTTTCTAAAATTAAATTAGATGAATTGTTTTCTGAGTTAGAACTTCATGAACAGACTAACTGCAATATGGCCGAGAAAGGAATTGCCTTTGTTGAAGGAAAAATTGGAAGATCGACAAAGAAGAAACCTCAACCTGAACCCGAGTCCAACTCAGACTTAGACGCAGAAGACGAAGAAGGAGATCAATCTGAGCTGGTCCGACTGGCCCGATGCTATTATAAAAAATTGAAAAACCAAGTCAACACACGGAGGACAAGCCGAAGAAAGGACGAACCAGCTGAACCCGCGAATAACAAAAACAAGCCCAACGTAACCTGCTACGAGTGTAAGAAGAAGGGCCACTACAAGATGGAGTGTCCAAACCTAAAGGAGAACAAAAAGACAAGAAGAAAGAAAGCACTCCAAGCAACCTGGGACGAATCTTCATCAGAAGAAGAAGAAGAAGAACCCCAGTCAAACCTACTAGCGCTGACCGCTTCAGAAGAAGTCGAGACCGAGTCAGAGTCTGAAAAGGACGATGGCAGACTAACCTTTTCAGAAGACGGCAAAATCAAGGTAAGCGGTTTCAATAAAAGTCAATTGAACGAACTCATTTCTTATCTCTCTCGAGATTTGGCGAAAGCCAAACTCCGAGTCGAATCTCTCCGACAGGAAGTAAAACTCCTGAAAGAGGGAGCTGACTCTAAATCCTTAGCCGAGAAAGTTCAAGAAGGAACTCCTACTCAAGTTGAAAAACTTGAGAAAGAGAACTCCTCCCTGAAAACTCAGGTTAAGGATCTTAGAGCGGCCTTAGAACGATTCACTTCTGGTTCCAAGGGTCATGACATGATTCTTGGAAAACAGAAGTCCGTTCTAAATCGATCCGGACTTGGCTATATAACCAAATCCCGATAAAGATCTTACTTTGCTGTACTGAATCAGTCCAGAAGTAAAGTTCAGGCATGGGTACCTAAACTGTGCCTGAACAAACCAACTGGATCAAATCAGTATTGGATCCCCAAGGACAAGATTCACATCTTGCCTAATTATTATCGTGGCTATAGTCCAGGGGGAGCCAAATTAAAAACTATTTTTATTGTCAAATAGAATTTAATTCTTGCAATTTGCCTGATTGATTGTTTATTTAAACTTATGCAATTTACCATGCTTAGACTTAGGTTAGTATAAGGACAGAACAAACTTAACTGAAACTTGAAAACATAGTATTGGGTGGAGGTGAGATGATAGTACGTTAGGGAAACCAATTCTAATCAGATCAAGTTCACTTGGTCTCTTTAGACTAGTGAAACTAGCCGAAGCTACCGATCCAAAATCCAAACTAGTTAGACCAGAACTTTTTCAAAAATTAATTTTGAAAATAAAATTTCATTAAACGGCTTTGTTAAGGAAAGGGTTGATGATCCAATAAGGCTATGGCCAAAGAAGGCCTAGTGCCTCGCCAAGACTTGGAAGCCAATTTTTGAATTTCAAATTCAAATTACTTTTTGTAAAATTCAAATCTAGTACAATCTTCAGTTAAGTATAGATTCAAACATTTTCCTTCAAAATAAAATTGAAATGTTTTCAAAAATTAATTAAGATTTTTAAAATAAATCATGGTTTTCAAAAATTCTTTTATCAAAACCTGTCTCACAAAACCTATAAGGCTAACGTGATTGAGAACCCTAGATTTGGGTGAGACAGACTAGTCAGTGAAAATCAATTTAAGCTATTCCTAACTCTAATTGGATCCAAATCAATAAAACTCTTTATGTGTAGGAACATAAAGATTTGGACCAATGGATGTTAGATAGCGGTTGCTCCAGACATATGACTGGAGATAAATTGAAGTTCACCAAACTCAAGCTCAAGAACCAGTAGCATTTGGCAACAATGCTACACTCAAGGTAATTGTGTCAGGTAATATTGAGCTTAAATCTAACTTTGTTATTAAGAAAGTTCTTTTGGTTGAAAACTTCAATTTTAACCTGCTTAGCATAAGTCAGTTATGTGATTCTGGTTATATAGTCACTTTCAACAATTCTGACTGCCTGATTAGAAATGTACAAGACTCAGAAACCATGCTTAAGGGCACTAGGAAAAATAATGTATACACTATAAACCTTCCCCTAGTACCTAAATGTATGTTAACTCAGTTAGAACAATCGAACCTCTGACATAGGAGATTAGGTCATACCAATTTGAGAACTATCTCAAAAGTCACCCAACTTGGCCTAATCAAAGGTATCCCCAAAATTAAAAACAATGAAAACCTAATATGTGAATCATGTAATCAAGGAAAACAAACCAAATCTAATCACAAATTAATTCAATCGGACCTAACTCAAACCACACTTGAGCTCCTGCACCTTAACCTATTTGATTCACATGGAGCCAAGTCACTAAGCGGGAACCGATACTGCTTAGTAATAGTTGATGATTATTCTAGGTTTACCTGGGTTAGGTTTCTAAAAATCAAAGATGAAGCCTTAAAACTATTTAATGATTTCTGTAAATTGATTGAAAATCAAAACGATACTAAAATTAAAAGACTTAGGAGTGACCACGGGGGAGAGTTTGAAAATCAGCGGTTCGAGGAATTCTGTAAGGTCAATGGGTATTTACATGAATTTTCATGTCCTAGGACCCCCCAACAAAATGGGATAGTCGAAAGAAGGAATATAACCTTACAAGAAGCCGCTAGGGCGATGCTCAACGAATTTAGCTTAGCAAACCAATATTGGGCAGAATGATTAGTACGGCTTGTTACATCCAAAATAGGATTCTGATTAACAAGCGACACAACAAAACACCCTATGAACTGTACTACCATAGGCTCCTAAATCTACACTACCTAAGGGTCTTTGGATGCAAAGTTCATATCCTAAACACCAGAGACTACTTAGGGAAATTTCAATCCAAATCAATCCTAGGTGTCTTCCTAGGATACTCAACCACAAGTAGAGCCTATAGAGTTTACAACAAACAAACTAAGAAAATTGAAGAAACAAATAACTTAATATTTGATGAAGAAGTCAACTCAACATCTGATAATCCAAACCTAACCTCATCAAATCTGATCAAGAAAATAATGAACAAACTAGTGAACCCTTAATTGAATCCTTAAACGAACTAACTATTGAACCAATTAATGAGTCAACTGAACCAACAAATGAACCAGCCCAAAGGGTCGAATCAAACAATGAAACAAACCGACCAGCCGGACCTGAGGCTGAACCAAGTTCTAGGAGAACCAAGAAACACAGACTTAGTCACCCAACCGATCAAATTGTGGGTGATCCAACTCTAGGAGTCAGGACTAGATCCTCCTATAGAAACCTTAGTCAAATAGCTATGATATCAAAAATAGAACCCAAAATTATAGATGAAGCCCTACCTGACCCTGACTGGATCATAGCTATGCAAGAAGAATTAGCCCAATTTGAGAGAAACCAAGTCTGGGAACTAGTGCCTAAACCTGAAGGCAAAACCATCATAGACAGTAAGTGGGTCTTTAGGAATAAGCTAAATGATCAAGGAGAAATAGTTAGAAATAAAGCCCGCTTAGTAGCCAAGGGATTCAGCCAAGTAGAGGGATTAGATTACAATGAAACATATGCCCTAGTAGCTAGACTTGAGTCCATTAGAATGTTGTTAGCCTTTGCATCCCATAATAGATTTAAGCTATACCAAATGGATGTAAAGTCAGCCTTCCTAAATGGGTTCATTAAAGAAGAAGTTTATGTAGGACAACCCCCCGGGTTTGAGGACTTAGACAAACCTGACCACGTTTACAAATTAACTAAAGCACTATATGGGTTAAAACAAGCACCTAGGGCCTGGTATGAACGTTTATCAACTTACTTAACTTCTAAAGAATTTAAACAAGGACTTCCAGCTCAACTACACCCAAACTCAGGTATTTATTGACAATATAAGTTCAATCAATCTAACTAAGAACCCAATCCAACATTCCAGAACAAAACATATAGAAGTTAAACATCACTTCGTAAGAGACCATGTAGCTAGGGGTGAGATAGAACTTAACCATATAGACTCAAAATCCAACTTAGCTGATATATTAACAAAACTATTACCAGAGTCTGAGTTCAGCTCACTAAGAAGGCAGTTAGGATTGTGCTCTGTAGAATAGAATCAGTCTACTTTTATTTTCTTTGCTTTACTTGATTTAAAAATCAGTTTCTAAAAATCAAATTTTGAAAAACTGTTTTACTAATTTCAAAATCAGTTTGTTTTAAATCTCCTTCGACTTAGTTTTCTTTAAAAACTACCCCCTTTCAAAACTAGGGATTTTTCGCAAATGGACTTAGCTTAGGCCCTAACCCTAGAACTGCATGCACCTATAGATTTAGAAGCCAGCATCTCACAAGCACCTTAGGGTACTTTGATTGATAACCTAGAAAGGGTTGAGATGCTTAGGTCTTTGCCTTAATTCAAGATGCTTTAAGTCAGTGCATCTGCAGTAATTGGGGTACTAAATACAACTTATACAGCAATCAAGTTAAGTGTTAAGTTTAGAAAATCTAACATGAACAGAAACACTTACCTTGACTAACTTTAGCGAAAATTACTGCTTATAACAGTTAGTAAGTAGCTAAATGGGTTAGACAGGTCCCTACAAGAGAAAATCAACTGATTTTGTCTAAGTCTTGGTTCAGTACAGCAAAATTATATGAATATTTTTTAAAGTTATTTCTTTTATGCAAATTAATTCCTGCAATATCTATCTGTTTTTGATATATGGCAAAAGGGGAGAGATAGGAAAGGAGAGAGTTAAATTTTTTTTCAAACTCTCAAAATTTTTTTTTAGCTACTTTTCAAAGCTTTTCAAAACCTTTCTAGAAATAACTTAAGTTTATTAAGTACTAAGTTTTTATAAGTAATTTAAGCTTAAGTTTTTTAAAACTTCCATAAGTACTTTAAACTTAATTTACTAAGTACTTAAATTGTTTCAAAGTTTACTAAGTACATAAATTGTTTCAAAGTTTACTAAGTGCTTAAGTCTTTCAAATCCAAATAAGTAATTAACTTAAAGTTTTCAAAACTTATGAGTACTTTAAACTTAAGGCTTCAAATTTGTGTTAAGTACTCTAAACTCATGCTTTCAAAAAATTCCTCTATGAACTTTTAAAACTTAAGTTATCAAAAGATTTCCAAAGTATCCAAACTTAAGTTTTCGAAGTACAAAATCATTTTAGTAAAACTTTTTAAACTTAGAACCCCACGAAATTTTGAAAAATCAAGGGGTAGATTCCCTCCAGGGGGAGGGAACAAATTTGTATGCCTTTGATTAAAACTTAACTTTTTGAACTAGGGTTGCCATAAATCAAAAAGGGGGAGATTGTTGGTGCAGAAAGCACCAAAGTCAAACCTGTGTTTTGATAATGGCAGCAGAGTTCAAGAGTTAAGTCTTACTTGTTATCTAACATGTCACTTGAGTGTGCAGAGTAAAAAGCTCTAACGAACGACTGCTAGGCACTGGCGAAGGAATGCCAGAGTAAAAAGCCCTAGCAAAGGACTGCTAGGCACTGGCGAAGGAATGCCAGAGTAAACAGCCCTAGCGAAGGACTGCTAGCCACTAGCGAAGGAATGCCAGAGTAAAAAGCCCTAGCGAAGGAATGCTAGGCACCGGGTGAAGGACAGCTCGGCATACAAGACCTGGCGAAGGACCGCGAGGCAAAAGTCCAACCAAAGGAACGGTTGGCATCAGGTACATTCTCCCGAGAGGAGTAGGTGATGACGCGTTCCCGTCGAGGGAACAGTAGGCGTCGATTCGACCTAGGGCTCTATTTGGAAGGCCCAAAGTCAGAACCAAGACAGCTAAGGCTGTATAAAACTAACAACTAACTGCTTTATATTGTTTTCGAACTAACCCTAGATGCAGGACCAAAGGAACGTATGTCTGCAGCTCAGAGAGCCTCAAAGGAGTGAGGCAGCAACTGAGAAGGGCGCCCTGAGTGTCCAGGGCGCCCCCAAGGTGAACATGAAACAAATGAAGCAAAAAGGAGCTTCGGCTGACCACTGGCCGGTGCGCCCTTAGCAGCCAGGGCGCCCTCAGCAACCAGGGCGCCCTCAGCAGCCAGGGCACCCTCAGCGCCCAAGGTGCCCCCAGCAGCCAAGGCACCCCGCGCCTACGCCAGCGAAGCCGATTACACCTATCCAGCCGAGAAGCCCGCGCTGAATAAGTCATGCAGGGCGCCCCCTGCGTCCAAGGCGCCCCCAGTGTCAAAACTCATCCCTATTCGAGTGGGATAGAGTTTGACCGAGAGAATCTCAGATCGCTTGACACGTGGGGGGGTGCCCCCGACGTCCAGGGCGCCCCGAGGTGCTATAAATAGCACCCAACGCCCAGGCTTTCAACAACAACTTCAATCAACGCTTCCACGCTCTTCTGCTCTCGCGCCTCGCTCCGGAAACCTCCCAACTCGAGCCGACGACGTCCCGCTGCCCCGAAAAAGACAACCTACATCGGACGTCAGTAAAAGAAGAGTCTCTTTTTAATTATTTAGTTTACTGTGCTGAATTTATAAATCAATCATTGTAAACTATTATTGCGCCTCATATAGAATTGCCCAAAGTAACGGTCAACGATCGTGGGCCTTGGTGTAGGAGTCGACACAGGCTCTGAACCAAGTAAAATCGATTGTGTCTCTATGTGATTTTTTTTTCTTAATTTCCGCTGCGTACTTGCTCTAAGTATTTCCGAAAAATGATTTCCTATATTCACCCCCCCTCCCTCTATCGGTTTTCTCGATCCAACAAAATTTACCATAATTGGAAAGTTTCCATAATTGGAAAATTTTCCAAAATTGAAATCATGACAAAGTTTTCCGCAAAACAATTATATGATTATGTCGAACACTAACCGGCTCTGATACCACTGAAGGGACTGGGTGCATGCCGACGCGGACACGTATTGTAATTGTTACATAATTACATGCAGCGGAAACAAAAGCATGAATAATATCCTAAATTATTCTAACACATATCCTAAGCATGCAATGTGTTCACATAATCGTAATATAAAATTTTTACAAAAAAGGAAATTACTCTACGAATTACCTTGCGTAACTTGGAAGAAGGGACGAGATCCGACCGTTAGCGTCCCTTGAAAGCTCCGCCTCTATTCGTATCCACGCCGAGTATCGTCGGGATGACTTCACTAAGCCACGAGTTTCGTGTTCACGAGAACTACTAGATTCTCCGTGAACACGACGAAAACCGAGAGAGTAATCAAATCGAAAGACTCACCACCAAGGTTGGCCGAAGAGGAAGATCGTCGCAAGGAATAACTTCGTCGCCTTGATCCTTCTCCTTGTGCTCACGGCAAGAAGAAAGAGGGGAGGCCTATGGCCGGCCAAGAGAGAGGGAGAGAAGAAGAGGAGAGAGCCCAAGCAATTCTTGGATGGATCATCTTCCATGGCACCCCTTGGGTCCTTGATATAGGGAGAGGTTTCTTAATTCCCAAGCAAACCTCTCCTTGATTATGGAATACTTTCTCAATCAATCCATAATCAAGGCTCTCATGATTAAGCTTCCTCTTCTTGATTATGGAATAATTTCTCAATCAATCCAAAATCAAGGCTCTCTTTCTTTTGGCATGATTATATAAAATTTATAAAACAAACCAACCATTGGTTCATTATATAAAAATTTATAAACAAACCAACCATTGGTTCATTATATAAATTTTATTAAACAAACCAACTCATGGTTCATTATATAAAAATTTATATATATAAAATTTATATAACCTTTTATAAAATAAACCAACCTTTGGTCTATTTTATAAAACAAACCAAAATAGCCTTATCCTCTTATGGTGGTGGCCGGCCATGACAAGAAGAGAGGAGGCCACCTCCTTGGCCAGCCCATCTAACCCCAATTGGATCAAATCCCTTAATGAATTAAAATTATTTAATTAACCCATTAATTCTTTAAAAGACATAGCCATTCTATGCTTCCGATGCGTCTGAAATAAATTCAGTTTTGACTATTGTTTGGACTTACCAAAATAGTCTATCTCGATTGGAGAATCTAATTCTCAACTCGTTTTAAATCCTTCGAATTACTCGTTATGCGTATGACCAAATAGGCTTTCAATTTATGTTGGCCATCCATAATTAACTAATTAATTATAGAACGATCATGAGTGGCACCTAGTAGTACATCATGATCCCCAATTAATTGAAAGATCAACGGTTGACCTCAGAAATAATTCTGAAACCCTTCAGCAGCTATAATGAATTGTGCCCCATTCCCTTAACCATCTTATACCCACTTGGTTCAATGACACGGTCTATGTGTGTCAATCCCCACTAGGCTGACTACGTCACACCTAGCCCAAGCAATATTTTTCTCGTCCTACGGATTCTAGTTACTCTCATGTTTCTGAGAAATTCATACTCTGAACATGTGATGCTCTGGCTAGAGGCTTCGAGTAACAATCCGACGATAGGCCTTGGGTATACATCTCCTCGCAAGGAGTGGTGAATCCTTTGTAGGCTGTTCAAACATCTTCGGGCACTTCGGCTTATACCCAACCATCTTGGGTCCACACCTCCTTAGAGATGCTTGCTTAAGATGTCAAAGTATAAGTTTTCATGACCAAGATGACTTGAACACCGCAAGTCAAAGGAACATCGCACTTATGCTGCAGTAAGAACTTCATTGACATATCTATATGTAGATTACCATATGAAGTTTTACAGCCAGTCACTCCAATGAACTAGTTCCCTTAACTAGCATTCATGTTTATCTCCGGACATCCTAATGTCACCAGCCAGTGGGAATCAGCTGATTAGAGAATAACCCATGCTAGTCTCAACAGAATTGATAGTGTTCGTATTTATCAATTCATCGACTAGGGACAATTTCAATACTTCACAATTACACATGTAGAGATAATCACTAGTTGTGAATTCATCACAAATTCTCTCATGCTGTGAATTATATTGCGGACATTCAGTAAATGAGCTTAAGATCTTAATCAAATAATCATGTATACTCAAATAGTGAATATTCATTTATTAAAATAAATGATTACAATCATAAGGCGATTGTCTTAGGACACTTCTCTCATATCACTAACAAAAATGCTATTTAATTTACATCCATTGATCCTATACTCCACAAAGGAGTGTATATCAAATCTAGATCGAAAGTAAATCAAAAGCGCGGCTAAACAAGTGGCGTATTTACAAAAAACAAATAACAAATTTAGCCTCGTCAACCCTGAGGATTCAAATAATATTAGGTACATACACAACCAATCACATACACACATATTTTAGCCATAATAGTCAAAATCTCGTGCCTGCAACCAAAAAGTTAGCTTACGCACATCCTACTATTATCCGACAAAATAAAATATATGATAATGTGCATAAATGTAACCGAATCCAATACACACATAATCGGAAATCATTGGCTTTGATACCAATTGAATGCCGTGGATTCAGGGTCACGCATGGGAAACCTCTCCATGTCCATGGATCAAAAATTTCCAATCCGAATGGAGACCTATTTCCCAAACGACCATCTCATCGTCGTTCTAACCGATTCGAGCGATCGCTTAAACAACCATGTTGTTCTAGCAATCAATCTCGTCCAACTGATTTGTCGCGTAATAGACGATGAGTGGATTGCCGATTTTTGTGCTTATCATCGGGGTCCAAGTCAATTAATTATCATAATTAATTAACAAATAATTAACAACATGATAATTAATTAAACAAGAAATAATAAGATCAAAGAAGCCATGAGAGAAGATATACCTCTTGTTTACCTCACAATCTTCTACTGTATGATCCTCCTCTACTTGGATGTCGTGTGAGCGATGATCTACCAAGAACCGAAGTCACCAAGGGACAAGCAAATCCTCCTTCTTCTTCCCTCTTTCCTTTACCAAAACCCTAGCTAGAAGGGTCACCACTGGCCACCACCTTCTTCTCCAACCTTGCACCGCCAGCCACAAGAAGACTCCAATATGCACCGGCAACAAGGAAACAAAGAAGATGAAGAAGAAGATGAAGAAGAGAAAGAGAACTCTCCTTCACACAACCACCCTAGCCGCCGACCACCACCTTCTTCCTCCTCACCGCCGACGCCAAGCACCGCCTCCCTCTCGCCTTTCTGCCGACCCTCGTTTCCTCTCCTACTCAAGATTGCACCGGTCAAGAGAAGAGAAGAGAAAACTCCTCTTCTTCCTTGCGCCACCAATCAAAAGAAGAGAAGGGAGAAGAAGAGAGGAACCCTTCTTGCCGCAAGTTCCCCTAGGAGAGAGAAGGAGAGGGAGAGAAGAGAGAGGCTTTAGGGTTTTGTATGTGTTGGATGTCTTGGTCTCATGACACTATGGGATATATATAGGTCTACAATAGGGACCATGAGAAGGAGTTGGCTCTTGGCCACCCAATGGATCAAGGCCCGATCCATTAATGAAGATCCATTCCACTAAAGGATCCTCATTGATCTACCTCACCAACCCCCATATTTAAATATGGTCTCCACCTATTATGAGTACAAGTATCTCCCCGTGTTTAAGATATCGAATGCTCATTGATTAATTAAATTACCTCACAACCAATATAGATTTGGACAAACCATTGGAACGGTTGTAGTGTAATTTGGTATAAGTCTATCTTGATTATAGAATTATACTAGTGCACTTTGTGTGTACTGAGTAGGATCGTTTTGAGGTTATTTGATTTATACTGACTATATAATCGAACAAAATCTCTGTTATTATGGATGTACATGCTCTTAATCCCGATATAATAATGAGTACGTATACTTAATATTTATTTCTTTAATTTACCAATGGATGAGATTTATTTATTAAGTCAATAGATTCGGTAAATTGGAAAATAATATTATTTATATGGTGTGTCATTGATTATAGAAGGAAATCGTGTCCTAATTATTTAGGTTGATGATATCCCCTTGAGGAGCTCATAAGGATTATCATGTAAATCTTACAGGTGGACTTGGTCCGACATGATAATGAAGATGAGTGGTACTAATCATGGAGTTATATGTTAATTAATTAAATTATCAGTAATTTAATTAATTAATTAATGGACATATGATATCTTAAATACGGAGAGATAATGTACTCATAATTGGAGGGAGTTCATATTTTAAATATGGGGTTGGTGCGGTAGTTCAATAATAACCCTTTAGTGGATCGGGTCTTTATTAATGGATAGGGTTAAAGATCCGTTAGGAGGCCATAACTGACTACTCCTTTTGGTCCACATTGTAGCCTATATATACCCTCTTAAGTCATCATGAGAAAACCCTAACATCGCTATTTCTCTTCTTCTCCTCTTGGGCATGTGATGCAACCAACAAGAAGGGGGCGTGCGGCAAGGTCAAGCAATGGAGAAGGGAGAGCAAGCTAATCAATTCTCCTTCTCTTCTCTCCTCTTGGGCATACGTCACCTTGCTTAGAGGCGCGGCTAGGTCACATAAGGAAGAGGTGACACAAGAAGGATGGAGGAGAAGGGTGAGCAGCGGCTGCGATTCTTGGAAGATCGTCGCCCACACAATGTCCAAGAAGAGGATAGGAATACAATAGAAGATCGAGAGGTATATGTTTTTCTATTCTGCTTATATTCGTATTTTTTCTTGGATCCCTAATCAAATACAAGAACCGACCTTGATTGATCAGAAGGTTGATTACTTGAACAACCAGTTTGTTCAAGCGATCAGTCAATCGATCAAAGCAAGGTTGATGAAGTAGGTCATTCAGGAAGCTTTCTGTCCCTGTGCGGATTAATTCTGTTTATAGAATTTAACCAAGGGAAATAGTGCAGAATCCCAACGCCATCAGGCCTAACAATGCCACACACGGTTGGAAGGGTATGACCTAAGCATGGTCGTGTTGGATGGCATGGCTTGGTCGTGCCCCTCTCGAGCAGCAGGGCATGGAAAAAGCTTGGTCGTGACTGGGTGGCACGCCAGGGAAGGAGAGGGGTGCATGCCCATGTTAGGATGTATACTAAAAGCCTAGCTTTTGTATGGACATCTATATTTTGGAATAAGAATCACATGGTCATTGTTTGCAATTTTTATTTGATATATATGCTATTATCTTTTACTTTACATTGTAGATAACATGGTGTGTGGTGTCACACAGAAGATCAAGTTATCAGTCCCTTGTGAAGTATAAGTAGTGGCTCACAACCGAGATGGATTTGGACAAATCATTGGAATGGTTGTAGTGTAATTTGGTATTAGTCTATCTTGACTATAGAATTATACTAGTGCATTTTGTGTGTATTGAGCAAGACCAATTAGAGGTGATTTGATTTATACTGACTATAAAATCGAATCAGACCTTAGATATTATGATGTACATGCTCTTAATCTCGATATAATAATGGGCACATGTACTTAATATCTATTTCTTTGATTCACCAATGGGCGAGATTTATTTGTTAAATCAATAGGCCCGATAAATTGGGAAATAATATTATATACATGGTGTACGATTGATTATAGAAGTAAACCCTGTCCTAATATGATAGGATGATGATGCCCCCTTGAGGAGCTCATAAAGTTCATCATGTAAATCCTGCAGGTGGACTTGGTCCGACATGTTGATAAGGATGAGTGGTACTACTCATGGAGCTAGATATTAATTAATTAAATTGTCAATAATTTAATTAATTAATGGACATGCGAGATCTTAAATACGGGGAGATTGTGTACACATAATATGGTGGAGCCCATATTTAATTATGGGGTTGGTGCCGTAGTTCAATGATAACTCATTAGTGGACTAGGTTATCATTAATTGATCGGGCTTAGGATTCATTAGGAGACCAAAACCAACTCCTCCTCATGGTCCCTATTGTAGCCTATATATACCTCATGATTTATGAGTCCAAGGCTGTAACGCCCGCCCTTCCCAGCCCTACGATGTAGGAGGAAGGCGGCGTTACGCACATACATACATACATATGGAGATCTTAATGCAGCGGAATAATTTTAAACTCCCTACTTATGCGTTTAAACCATGCAACTAACACTTGAATCATGTAAACATGTCTTAACTATCATTCCTAAACATGCTTACATGGTAACTTAGCACTGTCATAACATAAAAATATAAGACATATCATGTGAGACACAACATTATTGATCATGCTTGCATTAAACATCACTTATCCTACCAACAAGCTTAAAGCCAACATAAGTATAGCATCATGGGATAGCATGTTAACATCATAATTTTAGCCATGACAAGTATAGCAATAAAGCATGATATGGAAACCACATAAGTTGTTCTCTAGGCAAATCCATCATAAGTATAGCATGTAACTAAAGAGGACAATGCAAAATATAGGACATGGGACAAAGTATAGGTATTAGGATCTTTTTTTTCTTTTGCCAAGTCACTGCCACACACACACACACTTGCCCTCCTGCTGCTTCCTTTAGCTTAATATCCTCTTGCTTGATCTACGGTATAAGAAAATAAAACTTATAAGCACATAGACTTAGTAAGACTCTTTTCTACTCACTAAAACCATACGTCACATATAAGGCATAACATAGAGAGAGTAGCATAGAACAAAGGCATATCATGAGAAGGTATTCATAAAGCATAAAGCATTTAACATGAGGAGGCATATAGATGTACATGGAAATACATAATCATATGGAAGTGCTTAACATGAAATGAAGATACATAAAGCTCATGGCATAAGAAGTACTTGTCATAAAATATAAGCATATGACATACTTGACATGGCATAGTTCTTAACAATAAACATAAGCATATGACATACTTGACATGACATAATTCTTGACATAAACATAAGCATATAACATACTTGACATGACATAGTTTTTAACATAAACATAAGCATATAACATACTTGACATGGCATAATTCTTAACATAAACATAAGCATATAACATACTTGACATGACATAGTTCTTAACATAAACATAAGCATATAACATACTTGACATGACATAGTTCTTAACATAAACATAAGCATATGACATACTTGACATGACATAATTATTGACATAAACATAATCATATAACATACTTGACATGACATAGATCTTAACATAAACATAAGCATATAACATACTTGACATGGCATAGATGCATATCATGAATGAATGCATGAGTTAAATACACATAACATAAGGATGCTTATTTGAAAATCATACTTATAAATACTTAAACATAATCATAACATCATGGGGGGGCCCCGACTTGTACAACATACATACATCATATGCGCGCATCCCTAAGTAAATGCGAGGTAGCTAGTCTCGACCTACTAGGGTAGGGACAGCTACGGTAGTCCCAGAACCAAGGCTAACATAAGGAGCCCATCCCTGTTGGACAGCTACGGTAGTCCCAGAACCGTGGACAGCTACGGTAGTCCAGAACCAAGGCTTTCATAAGGAGCCCATCCCTTGGACCCTTACTTCGGTCCGGTATAAGCCCATTTATAAAGTAAAATTGCTTCACATGCTTCATCATTCATACATTCATAGAACATTCATAGCATAATTGAAGACATAAACGTGATCTTAATACATGAATCATGGTATAGGGCATATTTAGCATTTCATCATTCATAGTTCATGCATAACATCATAATGCCTTAAAGGCATGAACATCATCTTCATTCATCATCTTTATTCATAAGGCATGACATACATACATAATTATGCATTAAGGCATAAACATCATCTTAGTTCATAAAGCTTGCATGATCATGGCACATAAGGTAACATGCATTACATACATGGCACATGTCACATAGCATACATGATCATGGTATCTATCATAAAGCATGCATGGGTAGGATCCATATGAACATGATACATACTATATAGGTTCATGACATTCAACATAAAACATGCATAGGTCTACATAACCATATATCTATCATAATACATATGTTCGAGGCACTTAACATAATACATGCATAATTCTACATAAACATGAGACCTACTCACTACTAGAATTTTTGCATTCAACAACACATAATCGACAACGGTTTTTTGATAAAGTGTTGTCTTATGTCAATTTAACAACAGTTTTAGTATTAACCGTTGTTGTTGTTGGTCTGTATACGTAAAAAGACAACAATAATAACAAAATGTTGCCGTATGTATACTCAACGACAACAGTTATAAAATAACTGTTGTCTATAAGCGGGATTTACAACAACTGATGTGATAAACTGTTGTCTATTATGACAATAGACAACAGTTATATTAAACTGTTGTTGTTGTATTGTTGTGTTGTTCAAGCAATAAACAAAATCAACGGTGGATATCCAACTGCACACTATGTGAAAATCAAACATATACTTCGCCACAGATTACTTCGGTGATTTCTTTTAATGAAGTAATTAATATATACTATCAACTTCAGTAATAAATTTGATGAAGTAAATTCAATTTTAGACTTCATAGTTTAAAAATTGTTGGTCTTGCAACCAATTTTATTTATGTTTTATTCATAATAAATATTCGATGAAGTATTAAGTTACAAAATAAAATTCATAAGTTTGTATACCGAAGTAATAAGTTTGTATCAATTAAAATAAAACTAATGGGTTGGTTTTGAATTATTTAAGAGAAAATTAGATTTTTGGAATATATATAAATATATAAAAGAAAAAATTTTAATTATATATATCGATAATAATCTCTCTCCCATGCCCTAAACCTCACGCGCCCGATTCCTTTCTCCTCCCCTCTCCGCTCGACGCCGTAGCCCTTCCTCGCGATCGTGCTGCGCCGCCTTTCGTCGGTGCCTTCTGATCTCCGGCGGGCGATGGTCACTAGGTTCGAAGTCCCCAAAGCTGCGCTTCATCTCTCCTTGACGCCGAGCCCTTCATCGCGTGCCTCATCGCGCAATCGAAGGAACCGCCGACATCTCTTTCTCCTTTCCCTCATCGTCGTCGACACCATCTCCACACATGATCCTCTTCCTCTCCCTCATGTGTCGCCGCGGTGGTGAGACTTCATCGGGATCTCCTCCTCTTTCCTACCCTATGGAACTTCAGACTAAATTTGTTAAAAGCCAAAATTTTATGGTAAGATTTAGTTGTCAACTTCCAATGATATCTTTCATTGACAAACTAAGCCTATGGAAAGGTTCTGGATATTTTTTTGGTTTGATTATCTTACTCGGCAACTAATGGATTTTGATATTTACATTACTAACTTGCTTAAATTAAAGTTGTAATAGGGAATCTAATTCATTTCTCATTTTTGCAAAATTTTAGGGTTCTAGAAATAATGCAAAAAGACTCTAAGAAAGATCCCAACATTGTGCCTGCTGCTTTGCTGGCTAAAATCCTAGTTAATCAGGTTAGTTGAAAACTGTCAAAAATAACCTCCCATAATGAGTGCTAGTAAAGTTGTTTCCTAGTGTATACAATTGAACATTATTCATCCTTCGTAGCTTTCAGGTGGATCGTAAGCTTGTTAAGCAGACTGTAATGGCATCCATTTATGACGTGACGTATGTTGGTGCTCGTGAATAGATCAAGAGGAGGCTCGAAGAAAAGGCAGTGATTAAAGATGACAAGCTTCTCTTCAGAGCATCTTGCTATGCAGCTAGAGTAGATAATATGACACAAATCATTTTGAGTTTATTTTAAATCTACTGTAACTAGAATAATACATATTCTACTTTTTTTTTTTGCAAATTGAAGGTGACTTTTGATGCTCTTGGTGAGATGTTCCAAGCTGCAAGGAGTATTATGAAATGGTTGGGAGATTGTGCCAAGGTTTCTTTCTAATTTCATCAACTGTTTATGGTTTTGCTTATTTTATCTTTTGGCTATGAAATTGGATTTTTAACTCAAGCTTGCCTTTTGGGGTACAATTCAAGATTTGTGGCTTAGAGCTTATCTTGACTATGTAGAAGGAAAGAGGAGAAATTTTACCAGAGCATCTGTATTGTTCTTTTAACAGGTCATTGCTTCTGAGAATGAACCTGTTCGATGGACAACTCCTCTTGGGCTCCCTGTGGTTCATTTGAAGGTCACGAATTTGTTCACATACTAATTTGACTGGCCTCTATTTTTTAGTGCTTGAAACTGCTTTTAGTTGCTTGAAACTGCTATTTTTAGTGCCTCTTTTAGTGGCCTCTTTTAGTTGCTTGAAACTTAATATCAAGATCTTAGATCATATTCCTAATTTGACTGGCCTCTTTTAGTTCCTTGAAACTGCTTGAAACTGTTGTTTTTAGTGCTTGAGTCTTTTAGTGTTTGAAACAGCTTTTTCATATTTTGAAACTGCTATTTTTAGAACTTTACCGATGGCATGCTTGAAACTGCTTTACCTTACCGAAGCTCAGCTTGAAACTTCTTGAAACTGGCCTCTGCTTTACCGATGACATGCTTGAAACTGCTTTACCGATGGCATGCTTGAAACTGCTATTTTTAGTGCTTTATATATGATCATTTGACTTGTTCACGTACTAATTTGACTGACCTCTATTTGAAATTGCTTTTAGTTGCTTGAAATTGCTATTTTTATTGCCTCTTTTAGTTGCTTGAAACTTAATATCAAGATCTCATATCATATTCCTAATTTGACTGGCCTCTTTTAGTTGGTTGAAACTTCTTAAAACTGTTGTTTTTAGTGCTTTGCCGATGACATGCTTGAAACTACTTTACTGATGGTATGTATACATACTCCAGAAGCTTTAAATATTTCTCTGTTGTATGTATGTAATACTTCTCTGCTATACTCCATGGCTACTGTATATATGTTTCTTCACTCTTTTGTAGAGTATTTGTTGGGTAGCTAGTGGCTTAGGTACTGAAACAAAACCATTGACACTCAACTCAAATTAAAGAAGATAAATAAATATATATGCACATATAAGATTCCTTTCAGTGGCTACTGGAATGAGTTTTTCTTGTTCAGTAATAATACTTTACGTGGACAATGACATTATCTGTTCTTGCATTACTTGTGGCTCTCTAAACGGTATCATAATGCATCTTGGAGGGTTCCACATCTGGGCATACACTTACAGTCTCATTAGGAAGGATGGTAAAGTGTACCATGCGAACCAATCAGAAAGCCATGGATTTGCTACTAATGGAGTTAATCTGATGAAGGAAGTAGCAGAAAACAAACTTGTGAGTAACACTAATGATGTCCAACAGTGTTTATTAAATTTGTGAGTAACACTAATAACGCCAATAGTATAAGACTTTGCATATCTTTTTTGTTTGTTAGTTTGTTATTTTTGTTGTTTGTTGATACATATCTTCATGGATCATTTTTTATTGGCCATATGCATTTAATAGAATAACTAATTAGAGTGTTTGTTCTCTTTTTTCCAGCTGCAGGGACTTGTTCGTGATCATGTTCGAAGACCATTAATCTGACCTTCCAAGCTATAATTTTTGTGATTTGAACTTCATTGTAAGTTTAGTTGGGTCAGAATTATATATAATTTGAACTCTTGTAATTTGGGTCAGAAGATACTTTAGTAGTTTCGTCTGTAGAAAGGTTTTTGGACAGAAGATACTTTTGTGATTTCGTCTGTAGAAAGGTTATGGTGGATCTTTATTGTAAATATGTTGATGATGTTTGATATATATAGTTTTTGTTTCGAGGTTAAATTATTGCCTTTTAATTGAAAATATAATGGAAATATCACTGTTGTCATTGATAAACGACAACACAGTCATAAACTGTTGTCGAATATAATAAAAGACAACGGTGAATTCGGTATACGACAATAGTTAAACACCGTTGTTAAAACTCATCTAAACGATAACAGTGAAAACCCTAAACGACAACAGTGATAAACTGTTGTTATTGATATACGACAACGGTTATAAAATTTGTTGTCGAATATAATAAAAGACAACAGTGAAAAACTGTTGTCAAAATGTTGTCGAATGTGATATACGACAACAGTGGAAAACTGTTGTCAAACTGTTGTCGTAGACCAAATGACAACAGTGATTTACTGTTGTCGTAGACCCCCCCCTTTAACAACATGGCCTTTCACAACAGTGGTATTTGGCATACGACAACAGTGATTCACTGTTGTTGAATGTATTTTTTCTAGTAGTGACTTCACAACACATGTGTTCATGGTATATGGATTAAAACATTCATGAATAAAACCTACTAAAACATGGCACATAATATAAGCATACAAGGTCATGATGCATAGCACATAAAGTTAGGGTTTTAGGTAACATAAAATTCATACAACATGCTTGAACATATATCTACATCATAATAAGCCACAAACAAGTATTCTTGAAACCCTAACCCAACCCAAACCCTAGTTGAGGTGCTTGGCCGAAGGTTGGAAGAAGGGAGATCTCATTATTCAAGCAACATGTGCGGTACCATAAGTAAAGTAAAGCCCATACAATACATACAATGTCATAGGAAGCCATTAAAACACATGATTGGAGCTAACCCTAATTTGTAGCCCTAAATTGAGTCTTGGCCGAAACCCTAGAGGGATCACAAGGGCATGTAAAATTCATATAATTCACAATTAACATCCATTGTATCATAGGGAAACATAATAAACATGCTTGGAAGGTTAGATCTAATCCTAACCATGGAATGGGGAGGGTGACCGAAAGTTACTAAGGGCTTTTTGGTGCTTCAAAAATTCCACAACTCACAATCCATTCTTATTATATCATGAGAAAGCATTAGGAAGTATAAGTGAGGTCTTAACATCATCCCAAACCCCAAAACATGCTTTGGCCGAAACCCTAGAAAACCCTAAATCCATAGTTTCCTCAACATATATCCCAAACAAAACTTAAATCATGATAAACAACATACAAACTATTATACCACAGGTGAGGGAGTCTTACCTTTCTTGATCTTGGTTATAAACCTTGAATAGAGAAACAAAAGAAAACCTTCTTGACCTTAGAACACTCCTTGCCCATGTAGTCTTGTAGAAGAACTTAGATCTTCAAGAGGGAGTCTTCTTGTAAAGTTTTCCAAGGGGAAAACCACCTTGTGGGTTTCGGCTAGGAGGAGGAAGAAGAGAGGAGAGGAAGAGCCCTTGGTGGAAGAAAAGAGGAAGAAATAACTTAGGTGTCTCTTCACTCCTCATCCCCCTCTTTTATACTAAGTGGAGGGGCAAGTGAAGGGGCATGGTGCCTCCTCACATGGTGACTCTTCACTTCCTTTAGCCTTTACAACAATCCTCTTCCTTTTCCACTAGCACTCCCTTGCTAGGTGAATTGGTTAGTACATGCATGATAAGGCTTTGCCTCTATCCTAGGTCCAAGGTTCAATCCTTGGTGCATGCACTTTCTTTTTATTCCATTTACTCTTATTTTTGGCAAGGCCCACATAAGAGCCCACCAAGTGTTATGCTAATATTCCTAATTGGAGCCCAATTTTATTAATATTAAAATTCTACCCAAGGTCCACTAATAGTCATGATACTAGAAGGGCCCATGTAAGACCCATTATTACTTAGCTTTTAATCCATATAAGAAAACATGCTAAGGTTCATGCTAGATTTCATATGTTACTCAAGAGTCCATATGGGCATGATCAATATTTTTAAAGAAAAATATTGAGAGGATTTTACGGGCATTACAAAGGCCACTAGAATTAACCCTAAGGCTTCTCTCCTCCCTCCCTCTCATCCTCTCTCTCCTAGGGTTAGGTGGCGTCGACGGTAAGGGAAGGAAAAAGGAGCTTTGGGAGTTGTTTCTTTCTTCTCCTCTCATCATCTCTTCTTCCTCTTGGGCGTGCACAAACTTGAGGCAAGGAGGAGTGGCCGGCGACAAGGAAAACAAGGAGATCTTTCTCCTTTTTGGCGTCGACGGCAAGCGAAGGAGAATGAGGTGGTCAGTGGCTAGGGCTTGGTGCAAGGAGAGATTTCTTTCTCTCATTCTTTATCTTCTTCTTCTTCTTCCTTTTCATCTCTTCTTCTCCATCTTAGGCGTGCATCTAGGGCAAGCAAAAGAAGGTTTCTTTTCCTACTTTTGGCCGACGATAATAAGAAAGGAGAGAAGGTGTTTGGCGCAAGCAAGGAGGAGTAGAAGGTGACCTTTGGTGACATTGTTTTCTGGAAGATCATCGCCCACACGACATCCAAGATGAGGATAGGAATACAGTAGAAGACCAAGAGGTAAACAAGAGGTATAAATCTTGTTTATGTTTCATTCTTGTTCTAGTTTATTGTATGTTGCATATTTGTTATGGACCCCGAAGATAAATATAAAAACTGGAGATCCATTCGTCATCTATTTCGTGGTTATTTGATGAAGGAGTTTGAATTGCTTGAACAATAAGTCTGTTCAAGCAATCACTCAATCAAATAGTACGATAATGAAAAAGGTCATTTGGAAAGGTTCTTTCCATCCGGATTGTTTCTAATCAATAGAAAATTTAATCTGGGGACATGGAGAGAATCACATCAGAATGGGAAGAAAACAACAGGCTGAGCCATGACCATGCCTGTTAGGATGTGTACTAAAAGCCTAACTTTTGTATGGACATCTATATTTTGGAAAGAGAATCACATTATCATTGTTTGCATTTATTATATGTGTGCATATTGTCTAATACTTTACATTATAGATAACATGGTGTGTGGTGCCACACAGAAGATCATGTTATCAATCCATTGTAGAGTATAAGTAATGGTTCACAACCGAGAGGCTTTGGACAAACCATTGGGATGGTTGTAGAATTATTTGGTATTGGTCTATCTTGACCATAGAATTATACTAGTACACTTTGTGTGTATTGAGCAGGACCGATATAGAGGTGATTTGATTTATACTGACTATATAATTGAATCAAACCTCAGATATTATGGTGTACATGCTCTTAATCCCGATATAATAACGGACACATGTACTTAATATTTATTTCTTTGATTTATCAGTGGGCGAGATTTATTTGTTAAATCGATAGGCCCAGTAAATTAGGAAATAATATTATTTACATGGTGTGTCATTGATTATAGAAGGAAACCATGTCCTAATGCGTTAGGATGATGATGTCCCCTTGAGGAGTTCATAATATTCATCATGTAAATCCTATAGGTGGACTTGGTCCGACATGATGATAAGGTTGAGTGGTACTACTGATAGAGTTAGATATTAATTAATTAAATTGATAGTAATTTAATTAATTAATGGATATGCGAGATCTTAAACATGGAGAGATTATGTACACATAAAACGGTGGAACCCATATTTCTTTATGGGGGTTGGTGAGGTAGTTTAATGATAACCCTTTAGTGGACTCAGTTATCATTAATGGATCGGGCTTTGGATCGATTAGGAGGCCAAGACCCAACTCCTCCTCATAGTCCCTATTGTAGCCTATATATACCTCATGAGTCATGAGATCAAGGCATTATAATTAACCTAAAGCCTCTCTCTTTTCTCTCCCTCTCATCCTCTCTCCTAGGTTTTGTGTTGGCGCCTAGCAAGGTGGAAGAAGAAGCACAGTGGATTGGAGGAAGAAGGAAAGGATCTCTTTTCTCTTCATCTTGTTTCTCTTCTCTTCTTCCCCTTCGGGCACACGACATCACCAAGCAAGGAGAGGCGTCGACGACTAAGAAAGAGAGCTCTTTCTTCTCTCTTTGGCTGGTGGCAAGGAAGGTTGAAGGGGAGGTGACCAACGGCTGGGTTTTCAAGCAAGAAGAAAGTTCTTTCTCTTCTTCTTCTTCCTCTCTTCTTTCCTTGGTTGATGGTGCAAAGACGGAGTTGCTCCTTTAAAGGTTTCGGCGGAAACAAAGGAAGAAGAAGGAAACCCTAGGGTTTCGGTGCAAGGAAGAAGAAAGAGAAAGAAGCTAGGGCTTTGTCTTGCAGACTTCATCTCTTGGAAGATCGTCACCCACACGACGTCCAAGAAGAGGATAGGACATACGATAGAAGATCACGAGGTAAACAAGAGGTATAATTCTTGTTTGGTTCCTTCATGTTCTTGTTATTATTGTATGTTGATTATTATTATGGACCCCGAAGATAAATACAAAAATTGGCGATCAATTCATCGTCTATTCCATGACTAATTGATTAGAAGAGTTAGATTGCTTGAACAATAAGTTTGTTCAAATGATCACTCGAGTCGATTAGTATGATGATGAAAACGGTTGCTTGGGGAAATTTCATTCCATCGAGATTTGTTTTAATCAATAAAATTTTAATCTGGGGACATGAAGAGGATTCCCATGCATAACCGAAACCATCAGTGCCTAGATGGCACAACCTGAGAGAGGAGACGAGGCATGGGCCTTGCCATGGGGCACAACCCTCTTCTGGTGGAGCACACGACTTGCCCGGGGTGCATAGTCGAGACTAAAATGGTGCACGTGCCATGCCAGGGGCAAGCTCAATCACAGAAATTGCATGGGATGTGCCTCCTGGTCCACAACCAGCCTTGTTCATCTTTCGGCTCCCTTTTGCTCCATTTAGGTCCATTTATCTCCAAAACACTCCCTGAATGTGAAAATATAGGAAAAATCAGATTTTCAAACTAGAAATAAGAAGCATGTTGATAAAAGTTAAAGAATGGAGCACAACAACATAAATATAAATCAAGAAAAGCAAGTGAATAAGCATGTAAACAAGAATAAAAGGTATAAAATCTAAACTCATCACATCGCAGACATAAACTTTTGTTTGTCCTTAAGAAAACACTTTGCATGTACTTATGTATCAATTGTTTTGCATCATAATCCCTAGTGATATAACCTGCCACTATCGAACATTTTCATTGATGAGCATGATATCAAAATTTATTTGAGAATAGCCTAAGTGAAAGTTCTCCATGCTCGGTGTAATAAGTCACCATATTTTATCAAGTGTGTGTAGGACCGGTGCCGTCGATAGAGAAGGGGGAGGTGAATATCGACCGTAAAAATCTTTCATAAACTCCGTAAACTTTTCAATTTGACACATTGAGATTCATTCTAAACAGAGCGTTAGTAGCACAGCGGAAAATAAAAT
Source organism: Boesenbergia rotunda (assembly GCA_024364735.1). NCBI lineage: Eukaryota > Viridiplantae > Streptophyta > Magnoliopsida > Zingiberales > Zingiberaceae > Boesenbergia > Boesenbergia rotunda. The sequence goes on along the minus strand of JAGFNQ010010407.1, from coordinate 806,382 downwards.
AGTAAAGTAAAGGACGACATAAATCACACGGGATTTTACTTGGTTCTCGACCCCCCAGGGTCAGTATATCCAAGGCCTAAGCACGGGAACGCTTATCCACTAATGGTCTCCATTCCGGACATTCCAGAGGAAGAGAAACCCGTCTTACAGTGCAAGTTTTACAATCAAAAAGAGTTAAAGAAATTAAGAACTGAATGTAAATCAAACCAAACAGAATGAGTCGAAGACTCGGCTGATCTGGAACTCCGAAGTGCCGTGCACTTCCTCCCGGAGGTTCCTTGTTCACAGAGTTTCGCCGTTAGCGCTTTATCGTCAGTCAGAAGACTCAGAATGATCTTGGAAGTTATGTTTTGAGTTGAGGGGTCGAAGCCCCTTTTATAGGCTTCATTGGGGCACCTGTGATGACTAGGGCGCCTCAAAGGGCTTGGTCAAAGTTTATCTCCGTGGCGAACTCGCCGCAGCAGATAAACCTCTTGACCAGGGTGCCCTGGACCTCCCAGGCGCCTCATTGAACCCTATCAAAGTTTATCTATGCTTCAAACTCGCAGTAGCAGATACAACTTTCAACCAGGGCGCCTGATTGAAAGCCGGTTTTGCCTCCTTTCATTGAGGCACCCCAGTTGATGGGGGAGCCTAGCTCCTCTAGAGCGCCTCCATCAATGGGGGCGCCTAGCAGCCTGGCTTCCAGCTGCGTTGTGTGTTTGTTTGCCTGCTTTTTCATCCATTCTAGGTACCTACAAGATACACAAATACAAAGAAAATACACACACAATCTTAGCCTTAACGAGATGGTTTTGACTTCGGATTTCCGCAAAATCCTAGGTCGAACCGACGCAAGATCCCACCCCCGGGAACGCTCCTTCAACCAACTCCTCTCAGGAGACGGTTGCCACCCAGTCCATTCGGGTGGACTTTTACTTAGCCTTCTATACACTCGGATCTCGAGACTTCCGAACCTCGACCCACCTCTACTTATATCCTTAGTCATCGCTCAGCTATGTTTCTCAATCCCTCGGACCAAGACTTCATGCCCAAACCCTAGGTTTAGGACTTCGGTGCCCAACCCTCAGCCAAGACTTCATGCCCAATTCCTCGAACTAGGTCATCGGTGCCCAACCCTCGTCCAGGACTTCGTGCCCAATTCCTCGAACCAGGTCTTCGTGCCCAACCCTCGGTCAGGTCTTAGGTGCCCAACCCTCGGCCAGGACTTAGTGCCCAATTCCTCGAACCAGGACTTTGTGCCTAGGTTTACTAGGACTTTCTTTCACTTTGCTACTCCTCTCTTGACTTACCCTTCCCTTGTTCAATGTATCACTGACTTAAGTATATTGTCAAACATTGAAACACTTAAAGGAGGACATCACTGATGCAACTTGCACCAATAATCTCCCCCTTTTTGATGTTTGACAATATCTTAAGTTAGATTGATTTGAAGGGCTAAACCTTGAAAAAAATAATCTAAGTTTTGAAAATACATTTTGATCTTTGAGAGAAAAATATTTCTAAGATAAGCTCACTCTCCCCTTTTTGAAAAAGAATTTTTGATTTTCATTGATCCTTTGGGAAGAAACATAAAGTTTCTAACTTAAGCTCTCACTCTCCCCCTTTGTCATACATCAAAAAATACGACAAAACACTTGTACCAACACAGAAAACATTTTGTTCTTTTGAAAATACTTAGTATAAATTTTTGAAAGCATAGCATAAAACTAAGTACTTTTCAAAAAATATTGTGTATTTATAGAAACAAATTTTGATCTTCGAAAATTCTTGCACTTATACAAACATTTTCACTTGACAAATAGTGTGTTTCGAAGAATACTTAATACAAATGTTAGCATTTTGAAAAAATATCTGCACTTTTAAAAATGTTTGTACTTTGTGAACATTGGTGCCTTTGCGAAACCATTTTGAAAAATATTTGAACTTTGAAAGATCAACAACTTTTGAAAAGTATAAGTATTTTTTTTGTTGAAAATATTAGTAATTTTTGAAAAGTATAAGTACTTTGTGAAAATATTATGCCATTTTGAAAAATATAAGTAATAATTTTTTTTGAAAAACATTTTGCATTTTGAATTATATTTTTGAAAAATCTAATGTTTTACTTGACTTGGTTTCTTTTCTAGTCTGACACAATCCTAGGAAACCTTGTTAACTACAAGGACGTTTCCTTAAGTGTCCTAGAGAATTTTCCTAACTCAAGAAAAATATTATTTCACATTGATTCTATAAGTTAAAAATATAAGTTTTGAAAATGATGATATTAAAAAAATGATTTAAAATGATAGAAATATTATGTTTTCAACAGGACTTAATAATGTTGTTCATGAAAACATATTATTAAGTTATTAAATAATTCTTTTAATTTGACCTCCCCCTAAACATTACCCAGTCCTAGGAAGCTTGTTGACCACAGGTACTCTTCCTCTAAGTCTTTAGGGTTTAGTTCAGTTCAAAGGAATTATCTAATAATTTCGAAACAAATAATTGCCAAAAAAACTTGTCAGAAAATTTTCTTTTGACTCAGACTTCTCCTAAATTTGACACATCCTAGGAGTCCTTGTAGATCATGAAGTAGACCTTCCTCTATGTCTTTTAGGGTTTAACAAAATCAAATGAACAATAATTTTTAGGAAGATAAATTTCGAAACCACAATTTGGAAAGAAGATAATTTTTTAAAGCATAAGCTTTTTCGAAAACATAAGTGATAGTAATTAAAGCATAGTTTTCGAAAAATATTTTTAAAGATTAAAAAGAATAAAACACTCCCCCTATATTCAACACCATTTGACTCTATCTAAGTGCCTTAAGGGACATTAGTGTTGACCTAAGAGGCATGTGTCTAATTGTGTAGGTCAGATAATTTTCTAAAAAGAATATAATTTTTGAAAATCTATCATATATAATCAATCAGTCAAGCATGAATTCCATAAAAACATTATTATATTGAGGCACTATTTTGAAAATATATTTTTAGAAAAATATTCTAACAATTTTAAAAAACAATTTTGAAAATCATTTTTCGATTTATTAGTCCTTAACATCTCACCCATTCTAGATGTCTCAATACAGCTAGCATGGTTGCCTTATGGGTGCATTGTGAGATGCTTGAATCATTTTTCTTAATTCATTGTTAAATCTATGATTTATTTGAAACTTGTGTTAGATTTAAATTTATCAAATAGTAAAGTGAATTTGATTTTCGGTAATCGGCTTCCAGGTCTTGGCGAGGCACAGAGGCCTTTTTTGGCCGTAGCCTTATTGGAGCAACAATCCTTTCCTTGACAAAGTCTTTTATCGAAAATTTATCTTCAAATTACTTCTTGAAAACTTTTGGTCTAATAGCTTAGGTTTGGGATCGGTAGCTTCGGCTAGTTCCACCAAACGGCTTCCCTAATATACTATCATCTCAACTCCGCCTAATACTAGGTTGATCAAGTTTCAATTATTCTTTTTCCTATAACCGTTCTAAATCATGCATAAAATTAAACGTGAATAACATGACATATATTTTAAGAAAATTGCATATGCATGACATGACAGTTATGCATGAGTCAAACAAGTTAAATTATTTTACATCAATTTCTAATGATGTATCAAATTCCCGATTTGATACATATCGTGTGAACCCACGGATATGCCAACCCACTTTGACATATTTAATTTTATTAATGTACTTGTTGCGGTTTGGGTAAGATTTTTTTAATTTGAGTTTAAGTTATTTAAGAGTTAGAGTTAAGTTAATTGAAACAAATTTGAAGTTAAATTAATTAATTGAAGTTAAATTAAGAAGGAATTAATTAAGGTTGAATTAATTATGAATTATTAATTAAGAATTATTTAAAATTGAATTAAGTAATTTGATTTAAATTTTAAAATATCTGGGTTGGTTAAAAGTTGTGGATTTAATTTCATCATTTTCAATATTTCTAAAACATCTTATTCTTTTACTATTTCTTCTTTATTTATCTTTTTATGTTTTTCAAATAATTCTGATTTATTTGAATCTTTGTGAACTTTATTAACTATAGCCTTGATCTCAGATAATTCCTTTTCCTCCTCATCCTCAAAATTACATCCTTCAATATCCTCATAGTAGGTTGACTAATTTGGGCCACTAGTTAATGTTTTATAATAGTTTTCAGGATTATCCAAGAAAATAATTAAGTTATTATCTAGAAAGATTTCATTTTCTATATCCTCAGAAATATTTTCAATATTTTCCTTAAGATTTTCAGAAATAATCTCATCGTTATCCTTAAGATTTTCATAAATAATCTCATTGTTATGCTTAAGATTTTCAGAAAAATCATGTTTATCCTCAAAAATATTTTTGATATTTTCAGGATTAATCTCACAATTTTTAGAATTATAAGTAAGATTTTTAAATTTGAATTCAGAGTTATCAGTAATATTTTCAAATTTGAATTCAGAGTTATCAGTAATATTTTCAAATTTGAATTCAGAATTATCCTTAAGATTTTCAAACTTGAATTCAGAATTATCTTTAAGATTTCAGATTTGAATTCAGATTTATCCTTAAGATTTTCAAATTTGAATTCAGAATTATCCTTAGGATTTTCAAATTTGAATTCAAAATTATCCTTAAGATTTTCAAATTTGAATTAAGATTTATCCTTAAGATTTTCAAATTTGAATTCAGGAATAACAGATTTAATTTCTGAATTAACATTAAGATTAATTATAGAATTAATTTCAGGATTAATTTTAATATTATCAGAATTAATTTCAAAAATCATTGAATTAACATTAAGGATTAAACAATTAATTTCTGATATTTTAGCAACATTTACATTTTCTAATTGAGCATGCAGGATATTTATTTGACTATACAATAGTACTAATTTATCAGAAAAATTATCTAAATTATCTACATAGGATAGTGCAGGAATTTGAAAATTTTTTGGAATGTAAATTTTGTGTACCTTTGCCGGACACTTATTTTTGTAATGTCCGTACTTTTCACATTTGAAGCACCTGATATGATCCTTGTTCTTCCGGACTCCAGGCACTGGTACTTCCTTTGCCGTTGGTGAAGAACGATTCTTTCGAGTAGGACACTGATTTTTATAGTGTCCTCTCTCCCTGCACTTGAAGCATATAACATGAAATTTAAAAATTGACATTTTAAAATAAAATATACCTGATTCACCCCTGGGCACCCCCTCAACTCCTAACATCTTTGCTCCGTCGGCGATTAGTCCGATGAAGAGCGGTCTGGCTCTGATACCAATTGTAGGACCAGTGCCGTCGATAGAGGGGGGTGAATATCGACCGTAAAAATCTTTTGCAAACTCCATAAACTTTTCGGTTCGACACTTTCCGATTCGTTCTAAACAGAGCGTTAGTAGCACAGCGAAAAATAAAACAGTAAAGTAAAGGACGACACAAATTGCACACGGGATTTTACTTGGTTCCCGACCCCCCAGGGTCAGTACATCAAGGCCTAAGCATGGGAACACCCATCCACTAATGGTCTCCTTTCCAGACTTTCCGGAGATGGAGAAACCCGTCTTACAGTGCAAGTTTTACAATAAAAAAGAGTTAAAGAAATTAAGAACTGAATGTAAATCAAACCAAACAGAATGGGCCGAAGACTCGGCTGATCTGGAACTCCGAGGTGCCGCACACTTCGTCCCAGAGCTTCCTTGGTCGCAGAGCTTCGCCGTTAGCGCTTTGTCGTCAGTCAGAAGACTCAAAATGATCCTGGAAGTTGTGTTCTGAGTTGAGGGGTCGAAGCCCCTTTTATAGGTTTTATTGGGGTGCCTGTGATGATTGGGGCGCCTCAAAGGGATGGGTCAAAGTATATCTCTGCGTCAAACTCGCCGCAGCAGATAAACCTCTTGACCAGGGCACCCTGGACCTCCCAGGCGCCTTATTGAACCCAGTCAAAGCTTATCTCTGATTCGAACTCGCAGCAGCAGATACAACTTTAAACCAGGGCACCTGTATCATATGGGGCACCTGAATGAAAGCCTGATTTGCCTCCTTTCATTGAGGCACCCCAGTTAATGGGGGCGCCTAGCTCCTCTAGGGCGCCACCTTCAATGGGGGTGCCTAGCAGCCTGGCTTTCAGCTGCGTTGTGTGTTTGTTTGCCTGCTTTGTCTTCCATTCTAGGTACCTATAAGATACACAAATACAAAGCAAATACACACACAATCTTAGCCTTAACGAGATGGTTCTGACTTCGGATTTCCGCGAAACCCTAGGTCGAACCGACGCAAGTTCCCACCCCCGGGAACGCGCCTTCAACCTACTCCTCTTAGGAGACGGTTGCCACCCAGTCCATTCGGGTGGACTTTTACTTAGCCTTCGATACTCTCGGATCTCGAGACGTCCGAACCTCGACCCGTCTCTACTTATGTCCTTAGTCATCGCTCAGCTAAGTTGCTCAATCCCTCGGACTAAGACTTCATGCCCAAACCCTAGGTCCAGGACTTCGGTGCCCAACCCTCGGTCAGGACTTCGCGCCCAATTCCTCGAACCAGGTCTTCGGAGCCCAACCCTCGGGCAGGACTTCGTGCCCAATTCCTCGAACCAGGTCTTCAAGCCCAACCCTCAGTCAGGTCTTAGGTGCCCAGCCCTCGGCCAGGACTTAGTGCCCAATTCCTTGAACCAGGACTTCGTGCCTAGATTTACTAGGACTTTCTTTCACTTTGGTACTCCTCTCTTGACTTACCCTTCCCTTGTTCAATGTATCACTAACTTAAGTATATTGTCAAACATTGAAACACTTAGAGGAGGACATCACTGATATAACTTGCACCAACAGTGTCAACCTAATGTCTAGTCAAGTTGTCATTTAACTGGTTTCCTTTTAGTCCCGTTGTTAGACACTTACCTGCCTCACATTTGGTTCCTTTCATTCAAACTACTTGTGGACTCAAAGGTGTGCTTGGATCAAGGGAATCGTAACATTCATTTCCCTAGTAACCTATCTCGATCTCAAAGAGATAAATTACTAGTTTCCACTAACAAAGCTATTTTTTAATCCCTTATTAAATTCAAATGAATTTTTTCGTCATGCTTCCTTATGCTTCAAGAGTGTAGCACTAGTGTAGCATTTCTAGACCTAACTGCACAATCAAAGATTAGATTCGATTTTTCCAAGTGAGCTTTAATGATTCGAGCCACATCCAGTAACCAAAATACAGTTTGAAAGATCATCATGGGGTACAAGTACTAGCAAGTTTCATGAATCATAACTATTTATCATGTTATCAACTTTTCAAAAATAAGAAAAGTGAAGAGAGATCCTAAAACTAGGCTATACTCAAATATCTCAATAAAGTAAAACTCACTTCGTGCTAATGAAGATAGAGACAAGGATTCACTTGACATACTAGCAGAAACAAATGATAATATAAATGGAGAACTGAAATTTGGAAATATTTACCCAAGAAAATGGCAAGCAGTAATAATGTGCACCCAACTATCTCTCAAAAAAGTCAAACTGAAACAAGTACATCAACTATAAAGCAAAGATACAACCAAACTAATTAAAACTTAGATTAACTGACTAAAACCAACTATGTGTTGGTCGTGGATTCTGGGTTGCACATGGGAAACCTCTCCATGTCCACGGATCTAAAAATTTTAATCTGTATGGAGACCTATTTCCCAAACGACCGTCTCATCGTCGTACTAATTGGTTCGAGTTACTATTTGACCAAACTTGTTGTTCAAGCTTTGTAACTCGCCTAACCAATTAGTCGCGGAATAGATGATGAGTGGATCGTCGATTTTTTTGTTTATCATCGACGTCCAAGACAATTAATTAACATAATTAATTAACAAATAATTAACAACATGATAATTAATTAAACAAAAAATAATGATAAGATCAAAGAGCCATAAGAGACGATATACCTCTCCCTTTTACCTAGCGATCTTCTACTATATGACCCTCCCTTCTTGGACGTCGTGTGGGCGACGATCTACCAAGAATCGAAGTCACCAAGGCCACCAACACCTCTCTTCAAGGTGGCACCAAAAACCCTAGCCACTAGGGTTGCCGCCGGCCAACCTTTCTTCCTCCTTGTTGATCGCCGACCAGCAAGAACTGAAGATAGGAGGTAGGAGTAGATGAGGAAGATGAAGAAGAAGAGGAAGAAGACTTCTCCATCACCTCAACCCTAGGCGCCGCCGGTTACCACTCCTACTTCTTCTCGTCGCCGGCCGAAAGTCCACCTCCAAGGTGACGTCGACCACTTTTCTCCCTTTTAAAGGTCTCATACGCCTACAAGGAACCCAGAGAAGAGTTCTCTTCTTCTTCCTTGTCCCAGCCGTGCACTCCAATGAAGAGAAAAGGAGAGAAGACACTTCTCATCTCCTTGTGTTGTCGCCCAAGCCTATGGAGGCGCCGACTGAACCCTAGGAGAGAGAAGGGAGGAGAAAAAGCCAAGCCATTGTTTGATTGAATGCCTTGGTCTCATGACTTCATGGGTATATATAGGGCTACAATAGGGACCATGAGGAGGAGTTGGGTCTTGGCCACCTAACGGATCAAGGCCCGATCCATTAATGAAGATCCATTCCACTAAAGGATCATCATTGATCTACCTCACCAACCCCATACTTAAATGTGGGCTCCACCTATTATGAGTATAAATATCTCCCCATGTTTAAGATATCGAATGTCCGTTAATTAATTAAATTACTAACATTTTAATTAATTAACATCTAACTCCTTGAGTAGTACCACTCAACCTTATTATCATGTTGGACCAAGTCCACCTGCAGGATTTAACATGATGAACCTTTTGATCTCCTCAAGGGGATATCATTAACCCGACTCACCAGGACATGGTTTCTTTCTATAATTAACAGCACACCATGTAAATAATATTATTTTTCAACTTACCGGGCCTATCAATTTAACACATAAATCTCGCCCATTGGTAAATCAAAGAAATAAATATTAAGTAGATGTGCCCGTTATTATATCGGGATTAAGAGCATGTACTCCATAATAACTGAGGTTTGATTCAATTATAAAGTCAGTATAAATTGAATCACATCTATGTCGGTCCTGCTCAATACACATAAGGTGCACTAGCTGTAATTGTATGGTCATGATAAACCAATACCAAATTACATTACAACCATCTCGATGGTTTGTCCAAATCCATCTTGGTTGTGAGCCTCTACTTATACTCTACAAGGAACTGATAACATGATCTTTTATGCGACGCCACACACCAAGTTATCTACAGTGTAAAGTATTACACAATATGCATATACTAATATAAATATGCAAACAGTGATCTTGTGATTCTCGTTCAAAATATAGATGTCTATATAAAAGCAAGACTTTTAGTATACATCCTAACAATCTCCCAGTTATACTAAAAGTCTTTGTTGTCCTCATAATGCCATACATCTGACTCCTATATCCTTCATATGCCTATCAAAAGCTCTCGTCGGAAGGGCCTTAGTGCAAGGATCCACCAGGTTGTCCTCCAATGCAATCTTGGCGACAACAACTTCTCCTTGCTTTACGATCTCTCGTATCAGGTGGTACTTGCGCTCTATATGTTTACTCGCCTTATGTGCTCATGGTTCCATCGAGTTTGCAACTGCACCACTATTATCACAATAAATTGTGATAGCTCTGGGCAAACCAGGGATCACCTCCAAGTGCATCATGAAGTTTCTGAGCCATACAGCTTCCTTGGTTGCCTCAGAGGCTGCCACATACTCAGCTTCCATGGTGGAGTTCGCCACACATTTCTGCATGAGACTCCTCCATAATATGGCTCCAACTCCTAAAGTAAACACATACCCCGAGGTAGACTTACTTTTGTCTGTATCTGAATGGAAGTCTGAATCCGTATAACCCATAGAGAGTAATTGGTCTACCTGGTAAACTAGCATATAATCCCTAGTCATTCTCAGGTACATCAGTATATGCTTTACCGCAGTCCAATGTCCCTAACCTGGGTTTCTCTGATATATGCTAACCATGCCCACGGCAAAGCAGATATCCGGTCTCGTACATTGCATAGCATACATGAGGCTTCCAACAGCCGAAGCATAAGGAACCACCTTTATCTCCTCTATCTCCTTTGATGTTTTAAGACACATCTCCTTAGATAGAGGAACTCCATGCTATTAGTAGGAGCCCTAGAGCCAATTATGTGATGATTGACTAGGGACATTTTGTATCATATTCTATCATTAATAAAGGCATGATTGGTTATTATATTTACTTTGTATTTGTGCTAAATAACTAAGTATAATAATGTCCTTGGGTAGTAGGTTCTTATCTACATTATATCGGTTGGTTAAATCGATAGTGAGATGATGTAGAGAACACTACTCTAAACCATTCCTAGTTAAGTATTAATATTCAAGAACAATATTAATGCATGAAGACTAGCATGTAGGTCAACTGATGACTTGAGCTCACAAGTCATGGATATGTGATATCAAGTTGACACATGGGTATATATTGGAGAATGTGTACTGAATTGACCCTCCATGAGAAAGTTTCATAGATTGTCATAAACATTCTCATGTGACTATTAGTATGAATAGTCCTTAGAATTAAAGTCACTACGGTTCCCTATATAAAGAGTTATGTACTTTGGTATCGTCAAACGTCACCCGTAATAGGGTGGACTATAAAGGTGATCACTGGGTATGTAATGAATTATGCGGAGGGATGTGAGTGACGTAGATGAGATCTATCCCTCCCATATGACGGGAGTGATATCTGTGGGCCCCTTGATCGAGTAGGACTACTGAAATGCATGACCATGCTCAAATGGGTCAATATGAGATATTGATCTCATTTGTTTGAGTGAGTCTACTCGGGGATCAAGAAACACAAGATTGATTAAGGATGACACGGTCTATGCCTCATTGGTCAATCTAGATATCAAGGATAGAAGGACAAGGTCATATATTATCATAGTCACGGAGGTTTAGTCGGATCTCGACTTTTCTTGTTACTTGGGTAGCAATGATGCATTGATAGATGCAGCTCATTGCTTATGTGTCTAAAGCATTTAAGCGCATTGACAATGTCACGAGAACCTATTGGGTCACACACTAAGAACATGATGCTTCGGGCCCCCGAGTTGGGAACTCGGGAGATCTAAGCCCGAGTTAGGAACTCGGGAGGTCAGTTCGGGAGCTCGAGTTGGGAACTCGGGAGCGCAGGATGGGAGCTCGACACTCAGTAGACTGAGCTGGGAACTCGGCAAACTGGGTCAGGAGCTCGGCACTCGACAAACTGGCCTAGGAGCTCGGCAGACTGGGTCAGGAGCTCGGCACTCGGCAGACTGGGTCGGGAGTTCGAGGACTCGGTCGGTAGACTTGGTCGGGAGCTCGAGGACTTGCTCGGGAGACTTGGTCAGGAGTCCTGGTGGGAAGCCCGAGAGGCCCGGTCGAATTGCATGGAAATTCATTAAAATGTTTAATGAAGGAAAGAGAAAATGTCTCTCTTCATTCGATGAAGTGGAGGTGAAGAGTCACATGAAATGCTGTGCTCTTTATTGGCTTTAATGAAGGGAAGTCAAAGAGACAAAAGACTCTTCATATTCATGAGATCAATATAAAAGAGGATCTAGTCATTTTTTGAATGAAGTAAGTGTGCTTTTTCTTGTTCCCTTCATCTCTTCTTCCTCCCTCCCTCTTGGCCAAAACCCTTGTGGTTTCTTGGTGGTCTTGTGAACTACCTCAAGTTGCTAGCACAACTAAGGTAGTTCTTCCCGAAGTTGAGAGATTGTGCCCGTGTGGATACGAATAGAGGCACGGACACTTGAACGTGTAAGAGATCCGGCGCATCTTGGACGAGCGGGATAAACGAAGGGCACACTCCAAAGGTATACACAGTAGATAAATCTATTAGATTAATGAACTTCGTACAAGTTTTCCTTCGCATGGATCACTCGAGGGTTCTAAAACATTTCTTGGAGTTTTTCATGCTAAAATGAGCTAGGACAGTGTCTATGTACGAAGCTTGAGATAAGCACAACATCCTTTTCTAGCGATCCCTTATAACCTGATCCCAAGGATGTGCTCTACTTCTCCTAAGTCCTTCATATCAAACTGTTTGGACAACAATACCTTTATGTCTGATAATACTTTGACATTGTTGTTAATGAGCAAAATATCATCTGCGTATAGTACAAGAAATACCACTACATTTTTGTCACATATCTTATATACGCAAGACTCATCCAGACTTTGAATAAATCCATATGACTGGATTACCTCATCAAGGCGGATGTTCCAAGATTGCGAAGCTTGCTTCAATCCATAAATGGACTGATTAAGCTTACATACAAGATGCTCTTTACCATTCGCAATGAATCCCTCTGGATGCTTCAAATAGATGGTCTCCTCAAGACTTCCGTTAAGGAAAGATGTCTTGACATCTATATGACTTACCTCATAATCCATATGAGCGGCAATAGACAAGAGAATCTGGATAGACTTAAGCATGACTACCGGTGAAAAGGTCTCCTCATAAACGATCTGTCTTTCTGAGTATACCCTTTCGCAACTGTTGGTTGCGGTATGGCTTGGTGGGTTTCCTAAGCGAATACTTGGTCGTCCTTGAGAGGTCTCTCCATGTCTACAGATTAAAAAATTAATCCGAATAGAGATCCATCTCCTAAGGCGAATACCTGGCGGTTTTCCTAAGCGAATACCTGGCCGGTTTTTATGTTTATTTTCGAGGTTCAATAATTAATTATTAACAATGATTAACAAATAATCAAGAACATAATAATTAATTAAAGCATCATACGAAACGATAAGAAAGCCAAGGAGCCAAGGAAGAGATTTATGTTAGATCGATGCCAGTTGCTAGAGGGGGTGAATAGCAATTTTCGAATCTTCTTCCTACGTTGTTAGTTGCGCAAGCGGAAATACAAAAAAAAATAAAAACTACCAACAAAGAATAATGCTAACACTACCGATTTACTTGGTATCCACCCCGAAGGGTGACTAATCCAAGAATCCTTCGGTGGATCACTCCCTGGATAACCTCCGGCTAGCCCTTATCACTCCTCGTGGGTGGAGAAACCTTGCCAAAGCACCTCGACAATATCTTAGCACCAAAGGCTACTAATCTACACTATCCAAGCAGATTTCGCCAAGCCTCCCAGCCCAAACCGAGTTCTCTTTAAATAGAACTCAAGCTGGAAACCCTCGCTGGCAGTTGACTGCCCCTGCTCAGATTCGACCGTTGACAGCCCCAACGTTCGAATTCTGCTACACACCAGTCGACTGCTCACAGAGCAGTCGACTGGTCCAGGGCCAAATACACATTGTGAGTTTTGGGAGTCGACTGGACAATCCCCAGTCGACTGCGCAGCTTACAACATCACTCCTGCTCACTTTCACGACCCTCCTCTACGTATGCCTTTAGGTCCACTCCTTTGGCTTGCCCCTTGAAGTCCTCTTCCACCGGCTATCGTCCCTCGGATGCGCACGCAAGTCCTCGACTTGTCTCCATGCTACCCTTCACGTGTGCCCTTTGAAGTCCACTTCCCGGCTTGCCCTTGGAGTCCTCCTCCGTCGGCTCTTGTCCCTTCATGACTTGCTGACTCTTCACCAGCAGCCTTGACTATTGCCTTCGCACCCTCTTCATCTTCGGCCCTCGTCCCTCGGATGCACACAAGCCTCCAACTTGTCTCCATGCCATCCTTCACATACGCCTTGAAATCTGTGCCCCTCGGCTCATCATCCCTGCTATACCAAAGTCCCTCGGGTGCACACAAGCCTCCATCTTGTCTCCATGCAACCCTTCACCATACCGAAGCCGTCCAGCCAAGTCAATATGTGTAAACCTGTAATCCTGCACACTCAATTACACATATTAGATCTCAAGGAAAAACTTAACTTAAACCCTTTGCCCAAACATCAAGACACATGCTCACTCCGGACCACAGATTGCCTCAACAATCTCCCCCTTTTTGATGTTTGGCAATACGTTTAAGTTAAGAAAACCAAATAGTAGTCAATAGCAATAACAATGCTAAATAAACATTTGGGCTTACACTGCCAAGACTCCATATTGGACTTACACCGCCAATGCATATGCAATGCAAACATGGATCCTATCCCAAGGCATTCCACACCTAACCCTGCAAGTTAGGACTTTTCCACACCTAACCCTCCAAGTTAGGACTTTTCACCAAAACGGGTTTTTTAAAGCTTTTCCCAAGCTCCCCTACACTGGACTTACAAAGGCTTTTTAAGAACCTCTCCAAGGTCCCCCTTACGCCAAGAATGGAGCAACCATGCTCCCCCTTTATCTCAGCTCCCTCTAAACCTAGGGTTTCTAGCACAGGTGTGTTTGGTTTCCCAACATAAACCCAACACTTCTCCCCCTTTGCCTAACATCAAAAAGACTCCAACAATATCTCAATTATTGGATCTTTTAATCCCTAATGATTCTAAACACAGTGTACTAGTCCCCCATACACTTATTTTTCATCATTTGGACACAAGTAAGCTGTTGGATACCCATACCAGCCCTGACCAGTCGACTGCCCCCAGGGCAATCAACTGATACTTTGAAATCAGCATTTATGGCCAAATTCAGAAATGCGCCAAAAATTCCACAAATCTCCAAAAATTTCCAAATTTTGTGGAGAAGTTTGTGGTACCCATACCTACTTGGGAAAAATACATTCAATTATGTATCTATCACCATTCCCAAGTTGGACACAAAACCCAAAATTTCCTATGAAAATCAAGGCACACAAGATGCAACCTCCCCCTTTACCTATGCCTTTTCCCAATTTTCAATTTACATAGGTTAAGTTCTATCCAACTTAACACCATAAAACCAAGTTAAGTTATTTCCCAACTTAACATCACACATTCTTTTGTCATGTTACTCCTAACTCAACAACCCAAGTTTTCTACCCTAGAACCTTCTAGAAAATCCTAGAAAACTTGGAAAACTCTCGAAATTTGCAAGCACATTTGCTAGGATATACCCTATCCTAGAAAAAATATGATTTCATAAAAAATACAAATGTGCTTGACTTTTGGTACGACTTCTAATTTTCTCAAGAGTGATCATTTGTATCAACCTTTAAAATTTATCTATAAATCCATATGTTTGCTAAGACTTACCATTATAATTTTACACATGGAATTATCCTCAACTCTCCTTTTTCTTATGTGTCCTTAATATGATAAAAATCTCCTTCATCTTATCTCTTAACCCTAGATAAATATCCACTTATCAATCTTCCTTGAATTATCCATATGGCCTCATTTCATATAATCACCATTAACCCATGAGGCAATCCTTTGTTCAAGGAGTATAATCAAGGATCTTAATTTTAAGGTTATATCATATTATCCAATATGTCATTCCTCTCTAACCCTAATAGATCAGTTGACTGCCCCTTGGGCAGTCGACTCCCAAAACTCATAGAATGTTTCTGGGCTGAGATCAGTCGACTGCCCCCAGGGCAGTCGACAGATACTTGAATTTCAGGTTTTCAGTCCAACTTCAGAAACACATAAATAATTCCATAAATCTCCAAAAAATCTGAAATATCGTGAAGAGATTTGTGGAACCTATGTCTACTTGGAAAAAAATATGTTTCCAAACAAATATACTCCAAATCCCAAGATTGGTATGAAATTCAAATTTCTCTAAATTGTATCATTGAAACCTTGTCCAAAGATTCTATTTTCGACCTCACCTTGATACCTCTTCCCATACTCAATCACATTACATTCCTAGCACCTAGTTATATGGCATTTACACTTTAAAACCAATTTCTCTCAATTATAATCATATTTTCCTCTTTTTCACCATAAATCTCATTTGAATGTGCCAATTCCCTAGGATTAAGACTCACCCTAGTCTTCCAACCCTTTTTGGCACATTTCCTAGTCCACTTGGACTTCCTAGAAATACCATCTCTTGAGATCCATTTACCATGGACCCCAAAGGCTCCCCCTTGAGCTCTTAGCCCTAGCCATCTCCCTAGGTGACTCAATCCATACTAGACCACACCGGTAAGCCCCCGATAATTCTTGACCTATAAATCTTACCTTCTTAACCTTGGACACCTTGTCCTTGGTTAAGTCACCGTTTTTACCATTTGATGACACCCCCTTGCCATCCTTGGACTTCTCCTTCTTACCATAATTGTATTCTTACCCAGCATACTTCTTTTTGTTGGCATTAGACACTCTAGACCGGTATCCCAAACTCGATCTATCATAGTTGGGTTTTATACTACCCAACACCATGTCTAAACCCTTTGATCCAACCGTGAATCTTTCTAGGGTCTTTTCTAATGTATCAAATCTTGCCCTCAAGGCTTGATTTTCCCTTTCCAAGTTTCTAACCTTAGTGTCCATATGTCCACTTTGGACATCCCTAGACCTACCCGCCTTTCTAGGCGTATGCCTCCCCTTCTTGGGATTTATGCCTTGATCCTTAGGTACAACGATCTTGGGTTTTTCATGATGCATGTTTTTCCTAGGGTTATGATCTACCTTGTTAACCCTATTTCTATCATTATACTTAAAAGTATGATTATGCACAAGTAAGCAATTTTCATTATTTCTAGCATGCATCGATGAATAATTTGCACTATTTTTAAGATGCATAGAGGAACTTGAATTTGAATTGCATTTTAATCTAAAGTTAGGGATTACCTCCCTTCCCCTTGTAGTTCCTCCTTGAGGTGAGCTTCTTTTCTTCCTTTCTTCCTTCTCCTATCTTCTCAAGTGCTCCATTTTCTTGAGCTCTTTCTTCCTTGGACATTTTGTGTGACAGTGCCGTAGCAATCTAATAACTAGCATTTTGACGGATAAATTTTGTGCAATTAGTGAGAGAATTTGAGGTTTTGGGGTGTATTTGTTTATGACATGATGCATAATTATGAATAGGATGTATTTTCATTGGTTAATTAATTTTCCTACATTTTCACACTCATATTTCATTCTATTGGATTTTTGGACAACTTGTGCATCATCGAATCAAAAGGGGCACATCCGGGGTGAAGACGGATCCATAAAGAACGACATCATACTCCAATCTCATTCTGTTGAAGGCCTGATTGGTCACTAGACCAATCAGAGGAAGGCCTGATTGGTCACCAGACCAATCAGGGGAAGGCCTGATTGGTCACCAGACCGATCAGGGAAGGCCTGATCGGTCCCCAGACCGATCAGGAGGAGACGACACAGAGGAATTCAGAATTTTAGCTACTGATCACATCCTGATCGGTCCCCAGACCGATCAGGGAACATCCAGACCGATCCAGAGCCATTCAGTCCGATCAATAGTTGTCCAGATGCGATCGGATGCATGGATCATCACACCCCTCCACTTGGATCTGGCAACGTCGATTGATGTAGCTTCATTGCAAGTGATCTCAGCCACTCATCAGAGGAAATCAAGGGTGGAAAGGAGGAGTAGAAAAGGGGGTTAGGGCAGCCAAAGAAGGGGATCTCATCATCAGATCACCCCATCGCATCTCTGACCCGACGCCGCTCTTCTCCATCCATCGCCACCAAGGGTCGGCGGTTCCTCCCTCCACCTCACAGCCATCGGTCGGCTATTCCCTCTCCTTGCCATCACATCCATTCCCTCTCCCGGTTTGAGTTCCACTCTTCATCATCCGGTCATCTTCCTTTTCGAGTTAGAAGAGAAGAGGTCTTCCTCTCCAAGCATTGATCAACCGGCAGCTCCTTCCATTGTCATCCGCAACTTAATTTTTGCTTGCTGTTTGTTTCTTAGAGTTGGATGTTTGTGTTAATTGATGAACGCTTGTATTGAGCTTGATTCTCCATGTTTGGATTGCATGTACCTTGATTAAATTCACTCATGCCTATCATATGTTTGATGAATTGCCCCTTCCATTAGATAGATTTCAATTTTACATTTTCTTTAGCTTAGATTCTTTTAAGATGTGTTAGTTTGATTGCTTTATGATTCCTTATGGTTATGTCTTTCGATTTGATGCAATTATGTTACATTTCATTGATGCCCTATTTCTTGAATACTTATTTTATGTTGCTTTTCATTTTCTTGCGAATGTAGGTTATGTTAGATTAGATTTCTTTAATTCTATAGGTTTTGCTCCATGTTTAGTTTCGTTGATGCTTTCTTTCAAGTTGCCCTTTTCTTTTCTGCAATTATAGTCAGGTTAAATTAGATTTCCTACTTGCATTGTCTTTCATTAATCAGAACTAGATTTCATACTTGCTTTGTTATTTTATTCCGTAGTCTTAGCTTTCAAACCCAAACCCCAGTTTAATATCCAAAATCCAAAAGCAATAATTTGGAATCCTAAGATTAGTAACCTATCATTACATTCCTTGAAAGAGACGACTCGAGTTACTCTATACTACATTAGTTTAGAGGAGTTCGATACTTTGTTTGTATTTGAAACCGTAACACGACTAAAAACGGTTATCAAATTTGGCGCCGTTGCCGGGGAGTGTAGTGGTGTTTGATAATTTTAGGATTTGATTCTATTCTTATTTGCTTTGTCCTTTTGTACACGGGTGCTGCCATTTTGTTTGTTTTGTGACAGGACTGCAGGTTCAAAATGTCTTCAAATGAACAATTAGAGATCAAATTTTTGATGGAGTTAAAAGATATGTTTAAGCATGCTTATTCATCTACTTACCAGCTGTCGGGTCAACAATTTCAGCAGCAGTCATATTCAGATTTTCAACAACCAGATTATCAATTTCAGCAAGGGCAGCCACAATTTCAGCCTTTTTCAAGAATTTCAGCAGCCCTATTCAGATTTTCAGCAAGATTTTCAACCATTTCAGCAGCCACAACAGCAATTTCAACAGAGCTTCCAAGATTTCCAACAACCATTCAATTATGATCAGCAAGGATGGCCACATTCACAGCAAGTTTATCAGCCACCATTCCAGAACTTTCAGCAAGACTTTCCATCTTCACAGCCCCAGAATTTTCAACCTTTCTACCAACGCTTTCAGCAAGCAGATCAGCAATTCCAAAGTCACATTCTTCAGCAACCTCCACCAAGTTGTCAAACTGATTTTCAACAACCAGATAGGTATAACTCATTTTCTAATTCCTACGATTCTAATTGGGGGGATCAGTCATATTTCAGGTATGAGGATACACAAATTCAATTTACTGAGCAATATCCAGCATATCAGAACCTACAGACATTCGAGGATGATCCTATGCCTTCATGGTCACATCCGGTTCAGCAACAAGAACCGGAGCATCCACCCACTTTGGAGCCCTTTCTCGCTCGATTTCTTCAAGAAAATGAGAGGAGGTTGCAACAGCTTAGCGATCAACTTTGCGCTCAGATTCAGCAGCAAATTGAGAGGGATTTTCAGCAATGTAGCGCTCCATGTCAGCAGCATCAGGAAGACTATGGACAATTTCAGAGTAGGACTGATGCTTTCAGTCAGAACATAGACCAACCAATTGGACAGATATCCTCCACCATTAGTCAGATGCAGACTGCAGGGACCAGGATCAATGCTCAGAGAGGATATTCTAGTTCAGATGACCAGGAGGAGGTATTAGCTACAGAGACAGCTGAGTTGGAGGTTGCATCTGATCCATTTCCAGTTACAGATGATTCTATAGGTGTAGGGGATTGCACTAAGTCCCAGGGACCACCTATATTGAATGAGATGCCTTCAGAGGATAGGTTTGAGAGTGTAGGGGATTGCACTGAGCCCCAGGGACCACTCATACGTACTGGGCAGTCATTATCTATAGAGGTAGTGGAAGAGATGGATGGAAAAACTTATGACAACCTTGGACTTGATTCTGAAGCACTACAGGACCCTTCTCATCTTTTATTTTGTGATGATATTGTTATTGATGGTCCTAATTTTTCTAATATGATTGTTGCAGATATGGTTGATAAGGCATGCGTTGCAGATGAATCCAGAGGTGTAGGGGATTGCACTGAGCCCCAGGGATCACCTACATTGAGTGACATATCACAAGATTCAGAGGATAAGTATGGAAGTGTAGGGACTTGCATGGTGGAAGCAAGAACCCAAGAATCACTTATTTCAGTTGGATGTCCACCAGATCCTGAACTTGACCAGGAGGAGGAGATGGATACATCTACTCTTGTAGAACCTCCAGATATTGATGGTGAAAAACCGATAGAGGTACCCAAAATGGATTTCATTGGTTGTGAAGAGTTTCTTGATGCATCTTTTGCAGAAAATAATTGTGATAAATTCATTGAGGTACCGAAAATTGATTTCATTGGATGTGAGGCATATCTTGATTCATTTTATGGAGAGGTTATTCATATTTCATTCCTTTGTTACCCTGCATGCGTGCGGGAGGTATTCTCTTTACATGGCTTTGCAGGATCCCGTAGGCTTCTAGAATGGGTACTGAAACTTAATAGCCTACAACCTCCCGGAAGGACTTCTAAGGAGCATGCAGTGGGAGGGGTCGAGTTCACTTTGACTTTTAATTATTTACCTCATGAATGGATTCTGAACCTTAATCATCTCCGGCCACCGGAACACACTTATGCCAAGTTGAAGTGTGGGGGAGCAGTGCACTATGACAGTGATCACGTGACGAATGTTCTCTCGACTAACCATGTAACGCCCGCTTTTTTTTTTCATAAAGCGGCGTTACGTTAACATACTTAGGGCATGTAGACATCATAATGCAGCGGAAACCTTTAAACTTACACTTACATGCATTTACTACCATTCCTAGCATCATAACATGGGAACTTGGCATATTAACTTGATACATAACATCATATCATACTTAGCATCATATCATATTTTAGCATCATGTCATACTTAGCATCATATCATACTTTAGCATCATGTCCTAGAGTCACATTCAAGTACTTAATAGTAAAGGTAAAATTCTATCATAAGACGAGCAAACATATGGTCTCTTGGCCAAGTCACTATCACACACATGCTTTAAGGCCCTCCTGCTGCTTCCTTACTGTCCCCTTGCGTGATCTGCGGTATAAGAAAAATAAGACTATAAGCACACAGACTTAGTAAGACTCTTTCCTACTCACTAAAACCATTCATCATTTAATCATGAGCACATAAGACATTAACATACTTAGTGCTTTACTTAGAACATAAGCCTTTTCATCATTTAGCATACATTCGTCATGGCATGAACATAACTTAATCACCTTCGTAGCATGGCATAAACATAACCATAAAACATTCATGGCATGGCATAATACTTGGCATAGACATCAATATCGTAAACATTCATAGCATGGCATAATACTTGGCATACACATAGACATAATAAACATAACCTCATAAACATTCTTAGCATGAACCTAAATAAAATCATGGAATCCTAACTTAGCACAACGTAATTAAATCATGGCATCATTACTAGCATGAACATAAATAAAATCATGGCATCCTAACTTAGCATAAACATAATTAAATCATGGCATCCTAACTAGTATAAACATAAGTAAATCATGACATCCTAAACTAACATAAACATAAATAAAATCATGGCATTTTAACTTAGCATAAACATAAATAAATCATGGCATCCTAAACTAGCATAGACATAAATAAAATCATGGCATTTTAACTTAGCATAAACATAAATAAATCATGGCATTCTAACTTAGCATAAACACAATTAAATCATGGCATCATATATTAGCATAAACATACATAAAATCATTTGCATAAACATACCTTGCATAAACTTACTTTGCATAATATTCTTATCATAAATATAATGCATAACATGAATGGATGCATGTGAGAATTGCATATATATATATATATAAGGATGCTTAATCTTTAAAAACATGCTTTTAAATACTTGAACATAATCATATCATTCATTGGGCCCTGGCTTGTACCACCTTCATTTATCATATGCGCGCATCCCTAAGTAAATACGAGGTAGCTAATCTCGACCTACTAGGGTAAGGACAGCTTCATCGGTAGTCCCGAACCGTAAGGACAGCTTCATCGGTAGTCCCGAACCGTGGACAGCTTCATCGGTAGTCCAGAACCGTGGACCTTACTTAGGTCCGGTACAAGCCCATAAAATAAAATGCTTTTACATGCTTCTTCATTCATAATCATTCATAGCATATTCATTCATTCATCATACTTTCATCATACTTAACATCATCGTTATGCCTTGAAGGCATGAACTTTAACTTCATTCATCATTTTCATTCTTAAACATGACATATGTACACATCATTCATAAAGCATGGCATACATACAATTTATTCATAAACATGGCATACCTACATATCATTCATAAGACATGGCATACATACATATTATTCATAAAACATGGCATACATACATATCATTCATAGATCATGGCACATGTCTTCAACATTTATGACCTAATCATATAATTCATGACATATAAACTAATGGTTTGGTTAACATAAAAATTCTTCCATCTTACTTAAACATACCTCTTAGTAACCTATACACAAGCATCTTGGTAGGTTTAACCCAACCCTAGCCCTAGGGTATGTCCTTGGCCGAAAGTCCCCAAGGAACCCTAGGTTCAAGAAACTTCACATAACTTTCCAACAACCTCTCATACATACATACTAGGCCATAGGAAACATTTGATCCCATTCTTAAGGCCAACCCTAATCCTTTATCCCTAATCTTGCTCTTGGCCGAAACTTCAAGGCCATGGGGCCATGAAGAAATTCCATTAAAACCCCAAATCAATTGCTTAAACACCAACCATACCTTACCATAGGGTCATTGGGGCCCTTACTTGAAATAAGTCCTAACTTTCCACCCTTTTAGGGTACTTGGCCGAAACCTATAGGGTCTCTAGGCCATGTGAGACATTAACATAAACACCCTCCATCTCCCTTATATCATGATAAAACATAAAACATATACTTGATGTTTTGAACCCAACCCTACACATGGGTCCTTGATGTTGGCCGAAACCCTAGGGTATTCTAGGGTACCCCAAAAATTCTCAAAAATTATATTTAATCTCTAAACATCATGAGAGCATATTAGACAACATTATAAAGATTTTTAGCATAATTATAGACCTAAAAATCCTTGTGGCCGAAACCCATAAACCTAGGGTTCTTGGTTTTCTTTCCTTTCAACATCAAATCCAAAAACCAACCAATATATCATGCTAAAAATCATGGAAATCATAAGGAACTATTATACCACAGGTGAGGGAGTCTTACATTGGTTGATCTTGATTATAAACCTTAGATTTGAGAGAAGGATGGAAATCTTGTTGCCTCTTGACCACCCTTAGCCCTTGTACTCTTGTGAAGACCTTAGATCTTGGAGATGGAGCCTTGGTGGAAGTTTTTCCAAGGGAGAACTCCTCCTTGGGGTTTCGGCTAGAATGAGGAGGGAGGAGGGGAGAAAATGCAATTGATGGAAGGAAGAAAGAAACTCCCAAACGCCCCTCTTTATCACCCATTAAGGAGGTAAATAAAGAGTCTCTCCATGACCCTTCATCTTCTTCTAAGCCTTAACCAATCTCCATTTTATTCCCTTGCTAGATGAGTTGGTTAAAGCATACATGGTTGTACAAGAGGTCGAAGGTTCAATCCTTGGCCCATGCACCTTATTTTTATTTTATTTTTCCTTTTTATTTTCTATTATTTTCGAAAATCCTTTAAAAATTCCCCCATAATTATATAAATATTTCTCATTAAAACTCCTTTGTATTTATACTAATTTTCACCTAAAATCCACCAATAATTATGGTACTAAAAAAACCCATATAAGGCCCATTAGTGCCCTTTTTCCCAATTTAAATGAGAAAACATGAATTTTCTAGGCCAAAGTTCGTATTAATATTTCTAGGTCCCTTGGAAAATTATCTAGACATGCTCAATATTTTAAGAAAATATTAAGAGAATTTTTCGGGTCGTTACAAACCATGTAACGCCCATCTTTTTCCCACACCTTACGGTGTGGCGAGAGAGACGGCGTTACGCTAACATACATACACATACATCCGGCATAGGAATATCTTAATGCAGCGGAATCAATTTTTTTTCTTCTTACACATGCGTTTTACCATGCAACTAGTACTAGAACATGTATATATGCCTTGACCTATCCTTCATGAACATGGTAGCATTGTAGCTTAGCATATTAAAGCATAACATTCCTTACTTTATCCATAAGCATCATAAGTAGCAAGTAACTTTCATAAGTATAGCATACAATCTAAAGAGGCGTTTTAAAACACAAAACATAATAGAAGAGTCTTTTTCCTCTTTCCTCTGCCATGTCACTACCACACACACACTTTTGGCCCCTCCTGCTGCTTCACCTAGTAACCTCCGTTGGCTTGATCTGCGGTATAAAACAATAAGACTATAAGCACATAGGCTTAGTAAGACCCTTTCCTACTCACAAAAATCCATACGTCACATAAACATAAACATAATGCTTCAATCCTACTTATCATGGCATACTTCTTACCATAAACATAAACACAATCATGGAATCATTCTTAGCCTGAACATAAATATAATCATGACATCATAATTTAGCATGAACATAAATAAAATCATGGCATCATAATTTAGCATGAACATAAATATAATCATGGCATCATAATTAACATGGACATAAACATAATCATTTGCATAAACATACTTTGCATTAACATACTTTGCATAAACGTACTTCGCATAAACATACCTTGCATAAACCTACTTTGCATAAACATACTTATCATAAACATAATGCATAACATGGATGGATGCATGCGGCAAATGCATATATCATAAGGATGCTTAGTTTAAAATCATACTTTTAAATACTTAAACATAATCATAACATCATAGGAGTCCCCGGCTTGTACCACATACATACATCATATGCGCGCATCCCTAAGTAAATACGAGGTAGCTAGTCTCGACCTACAAGGGTAAGGACAGCTTCATCGGTAGTCCCAGAACCGTGGACAGCTTCATCGATAGTCCAGAACCGTGGACAGCTTCATCGGTAGTCCAGAACCGTGGACCTTACTTAGGTCCGGTACAAGCCCATTCATAAAATAAAATACTTTCACATGCTTCTTCATTCATAATACATACATAGCATAATCATTCATTCTTAATGCTTAACATCATCATTATGCCTTGAAGGCATGAACCCTTATCTTCATTCATCATTTTCATTCCATATCATCATTATGCCTCGAAGGCATGAACTTTAACTTCATTCATCATTTTCATTCATAAACATGACATGCATAAATAATCATGTCCTAAAGTATAAACATCATCCTAGTCCATAAAGCTTGCCGTGTCATGGTACATAAGATAAACATACAGTTCATACATGATACATTTCATCTAACATGCATAATCCTAGTATCCATCCTACGACATGCATGGGTAAAATATATATGAACGTGATACATACCACATAGGTTCATGACATTCTACAGTACTTAGGGTCATAGCATTCATCATAAAACATAACACATAACCTAAACATACCAAAAATCATGTTACATAACACATAAAACTAGGGTTTAGTAACATAAGGATCCTTACATCATGCTTAACCATATACTTACATCATTGTAACCTAAAAACAAGTTTCCTTGAGACTTTAACCCAATCCAAACCCTAGGTCATGGTCTTGGACGAAACCCTAAAGGACCCTAGGTCCATGGAAAATTCATATAGGTCACAAATAACATCCCATACAAACATACAATGCCATAGAAAAATATTTGATCCCATAGTTGAAGCTAACCCTAATCCCTTAGCCCTAGAGTAGCTCTTGGCCGAAACCTAAAGGTCCATAAATTCATAGAAAAATTCTTATAAAACACAATTACTATCCATCATGTCATAGGGAAAACAAATTAAACATGTTGAATGGTTAGATCAAGTTCCAACCATGGGTTAGGGGTCTTGGCCGAAACTTATAAGGACCATTAAGCATGTAAAAATTCACATGAATCACCACTAACATCACTTACATCATAAGAAGACATAAGAACCATCATTAGAGAGTTAAAACTAATCCTAGCCATGGAAACATGAAAGTGGCCGAAACCCTAGAAGTCCTCCTTCATGGATTTCTCAACTTAGGTCTCAAACAAAAACTTAGATCATAACAATATCAAGGAAAACCATTACACCACAGGTGAGGGAGTCTTACCTTCCTTGATCTTGCTTATAAACCTTGAATAGAAAATAACAAGAAAACCTCCTTGTCTCTAAACTTCTCCTTAGCCCTTCTATCCTTGTAGAGGGCCTTAGATCTTCAAGATGGAGTCATTTGTGAAACTTTTTTCAAGGGAAAGAAACCCTTGTGGTTTCGGCTAGAAGAAGAAGAAAGGAGGAGAGGAATGGTCTTGGGGAAGAAGAGAAAGGAAAATGTAACTCCCATGCCACTTCTCCCATTACCTTTATACCACATTAAGGAGGGCAAGTGAAGAGTCATGGTGTCTCTTCTCTTGATGACTCTTCCTTTTCCCTAAGCCTTAACCAAAATCCACTTCATCCTCTACTAGCACTCCCTTGCTAGGTGAATTGGTTAGTACATGCATGGTGGTATACTAGGTCTAAGGTTTAATCCTTGGTGCATGCACTTTATTTTTATTTTATTTTTATTTTTATTTTTCCTTATTTCCAAAAATTCCCCTAAAATTCACCCATGATCATGCTAATATTCCTAATTAAAACCCATTTATATTTATATTAAATTCTACCTAAAATCCACTAATAACCATGGTACTAGAAAAGCCCATATAAGGCCCATTAGTATTTAACTTCTCAATTTAAAGGGGAAAATCATGGATAACTATACTAAGGTTCGTACTAGTATTTCTAGGCTCCTTCAAAAACTATTTAGACATAATCAATTTTCCAGGTCGTTACAAACCAAGCCCCACCACCACCAGGATGGATGTTACTCCTAAACCGACTCCAACCACCAGGAATAAAGGGGAGTTTGTTCCTTTTCTTTCCTTTTCTTATTTTTCTTTATGTTTATACTTGCATGTTTGTTTGCTTTCATACTTTGCTTCCTCATTCTGCATTTTGTTTGGTCTTGAATAAACCTTGCTTGACTTTCAGTTGTATCTCCCTACATGTCCCTTTATTATGCTTTGAGAGTCATAAAAGATGGTTAAGTCTGACTATTGAGTTTTGGTTTTCTTGGTATGCTTGGGGATATTAATTGCATTTAGTTATTTGTTGTGGTGATGGACTCTATCTTAATAGATTAAGCATGACATTTTATTATTCACCTAGTGAGGATATTGCCATGCCTATCCTTAATCCTCTTATGTGTGATAGCATTTGTGATACTTGACACTCTAGAACTTGCTTTGATTCTTTTTGAAATTACATTAGCATAAGCTTACATGAATATGATGGAGGCAAACTTTCTTGTTGATCTCTTAGTTTTCCCTCTACTTTGCAATTGTTACTAGTGAGCATTTCACCTATTGCTTTTATGTTTCATTGTCTTTCCTTTCTCAGATCTTCTCATTGTCATTACATTCTCACTGTCATATCTTTATTCGCTTATTCTTCCCTTGAGCATGAGAGCATGGGGTGATTGCATGATGAGTTACATTTTTTATTTGTCTATTATTAGCCTCTATTATTGTGAGCTTTAGATGTTATCCATGCTTTGTTCCATTGTCCGAGGCAAGTTTTAAGTGGGGGGGGAAGACAAGTGCGTATGGACGAATGCTTGTTGAAGAAGAAAAAAAAATCTCTCTATGTACAAGAAAAAAAAATAAAGATGAGAAAAAAAAAGAAAAAAAAAGTGAAAACAAAAGCAAAGAAGAGAAAAAAAAAGAAGTGGAAAAAAAATTTCTCAAGCATTCGAGATTTTGTTAGTGAGAAACACAAGAGTTAAGTTGTTGGTACATACATGCATTTTTAGAGATGCTTTAAGTTGTTGTTGTGTATTGCATTGAGAATGTGCAAAGAGAATCTTGAGTGTTGGATGTTTGGGTGAGTTTCTATTTTGGCATATTATTTGATTGTATACGTCATGTGGATTACCCCAATGCTCTCATATTCTCTTTGATCTTCTTTGTTATCTACTTTCATGTTCTCTTGTTAGCACTTGGTTTCATCATTAATCATTGAAAAGTCCTCTTGATTTATGTACTTATGTTATAGTAGTGGAGAAGTAGAAAATAAGCAAGCATATGGTAGTGCAATATCATGAATGCTTTGAGAGAACTCCACTTCATATTTGTTATTTTTGTGAGCATCAGTGCATATATCCATCTTGTGAGGTTTTTTGTCATGCTTAGTTTACTCAAGTTGATGAAATTACAATGCCTGTTGACTTATGTGAGATTTGGAACCATAAATACATGGACTCTTGAGACTTGATGATCCTAAGTAACCTTCTTTTATTATTTTTTTTAAGTATCGATAGGGGATGTAATGTTTGGGAGATATTTTGATTCCTTTTAGTTTTGTTTACTTGCTCGAGACGTGCAAGAATTAAGTGTGGGGGTGTGATAACTAGCATTTTGACGGATAAATTTTGTGCAATTAGTGAGGGAATTTGAGGCTTTGGGGTGTATTTGTATATGACATGATGCATAATTATGAATAGGATGTATTTTTATTGGTTAATTAATTTTCCTGCATTTTCACACTCATATTTCATTCTATTGGATTTTTGGACAGCTTGTGCATCATCGAATCAAAAGGGGCACATCCGGGGCGAAGACGGATCCATAAAGAACGACATCATACTCCAATCTCATTCTGTTGAAGGCTTGATTGGTTACCAGACCGATCAGGGAAGGCCTGATAGGTCCCCGGACCGATCAGGAGGAGAAGACACAGACGAATTCAGAAATTTAGCTACTGATCACATCCTGATCGGTCCCCAGACCGATCAGGGAGGCTTCTGATCGGTCCCCAGACCGATCAGGGAACATCCAGACCGATCCAGAGCCATTCAGTCCGATCAATAGTTGTCCAGATGCGATCAGATGCGCGGATCATCACACCCCTCCACTTGGATCTGGCAACGTCGATTGATGGAGCTTCATTGCAAGTGATCTCAGCCACTCATCAGAGGAAATCAAGGGTGGAAAGGAGGAGTAGAAAAGGGGGTTAGGGCAACCAAAGAAGGGGATCTCATCATCGGATCACGCCATCGCATCTCTGACCCGACGCCCCTCTTTTCTATCCATCGCCACCAAGGGCCGGCGGTTCCTCCCTCCACCTCACAGTCGCGGCCGACCATTCCCTCTCCCGGTTGGAGTTCCACTCTTCATCATCCGGTCATCTTCCTTTTCGAGTTAGAAGAGAAGAGGTCTTCCTCTCCAAGCATTGATCAACCGGCAGCTCCTTCCATTTGTCATCCGTAACTTAATTTTTGCTTGCTGTTTGTTTCTTAGAGTTGGATGTTTGTGTCAATTTATGAACGCTTGTTTTGAGCTTGATTCTCCATGTTTGGATTGCATGTACCTTGATTAAATTCACTCATGCCTATCATATGTTTGATGAATTGCCCCTTCCATTAGATAGATTTCAATTTTACATTTTCTTTAGCTTAGATTCTTTTAAGATGTGTTAGTTTAATTGCTTTATGATTCCTTATGGTTATGCCTTTCGATTTGATGCAATTATGATAGATTTCATTGATGCCCTATTTCTTGAATGCTTATTTTATGTTGCATTTCATTTTCTTGCGAATGTAGGTAATGTTAGATTAGATTTCTTTAATGCGTAGGTTTTGCTCCATGTTTAGTTTCGTTGATGCTTTCTTTCAAGTTGCCCTTTTCTTTTCTGCAATTGTAGTCAGGTTTAATTAGATTTCCTACTTGCATTGTCTTTCATTAATCAGAACTTGATTCCATACTTGCTTTGTTATTTTATTCCATAGTCTTAGCTTTCAAACCCAAACCCCAGTTAAATATCCAAAATCCAAAAGCAATAATTTGGAATCCTAGGATTAGTAACCTATCATTACATTCCTTGAAAGAGATGACTCGAGTTACTCTATACTACATTAGTTTAGAGGAGTTCGATACTTTAATTGTATTTGAAACCGTAACACGACTAAAAACGGTTATCACTCTCCACATGTGAAGCATCGAATCTTCTTTCTTTTAGCTTGGGCTTCTTCATCCCTACACCCCATGTTAGTTTTAAAAGAACTTGAAATGGGTTTAGATTTTACCTCCTTTTTATCTTTTGGACACTTATCTTTGTAGTGTCCCTTTTCGTCGCAACCAAAGCATGTGATATGTTCCTTTTTCTTTGTTTTGGTGGAGATTGTAGCTTCTTCTTGTTCTTGTGTGGATGAGGGTCTCTCCTCCCCCTCAATCCTT
Source organism: Boesenbergia rotunda (assembly GCA_024364735.1). Classification (NCBI taxonomy): domain Eukaryota; kingdom Viridiplantae; phylum Streptophyta; class Magnoliopsida; order Zingiberales; family Zingiberaceae; genus Boesenbergia; species Boesenbergia rotunda. The sequence goes on along the minus strand of JAGFNQ010010407.1, from coordinate 776,049 downwards.
GAGCTTGACACCTCCTCTTCTTCTCTTGATGAGGTGGAAAATTTGTCACTCAATTTTGTCTCTTCACTTGATGAAATTGACACTTCCTTTCTTTCATTGTCTTCTTAGACCGGTTGACTTGCCTCTTTGGGCTCTTGAACTTGTGTAGGGTTTATATGGAATTCTTCTATCTTTTTCCACAATTCATGTGCATTCTCATATGCCCCTACACCACTTAACACATTAGTAGGCAAAATATTAAGTAATATATCAATTACCTTTTTATTCGCCTTTGATTGATATTGTTGCTCTTGATTCCAATATCTAGGCCTAAGCTTCTTCCCGTGCTTATCCTTTGGAATTTTGAATGGTTCTTCAAGAGCAATCCTAAAGTTCCACTCCATTCCGAACCATGTCTCCATCCTTGTCTTCCAATATTCAAAGTCATCAGGATCGTAAGATAGTGGAGTGTAGATGTCATCCCCAAATTTGTCATCCTTTGTTCTTCCCTCAAGCTTTTGCTCTACTTGGCAGTTATTCCAATCAAGAGCGAACCTCGCTCTGATATCACTTGTTAGATCGATGCCAGTTGCTAGAGGGGGGGCTGAATAGCAATTTTCGAATCTTCTTCCTATGTTATTAGTTGCGCAAGCGGAAATACAAATAAAAATAAAAACTACCAACAAAGAACAATGCTAACACTACCGATTTACCTGGTATCCACCCCGAAGGGTGACTAATCCAAAAATCCTTCGGTGCATCACTCCCCGGATAACCTTCGGCTAGCTCTTGTCGCTCCTTGTCGGTGGAGAAACTACGCCAAAGCACCTCGACAATATCTGAGCACCAAAGGCTATTAATCTACTCTATCCAAGTAGATTTCGCCAAGCCTCCCAGCCCAAACTGAGTTCTCTTTAAATAGAACTCAAGCTGGAAACCCTCGCTAGCAGTCGACTGCTCCCAGGGCAGTCGACTGCCCCCACTCAAATTCGACCGTTGACAGCCCCAATATTCGAATTCTGCTACACACCAGTCGATTGCTCCCAGAGCAGTCGACTGCTCTAGGGCCAAATACACACTGTGAGTTTTGGCAGTCGACTGGACAAATCCCACTCGACTGCCTAGCTTATAACAACACTCCTACTCACTTTCACGACCCTCCTCCATGTGTGCCTTCAGGTCCACTCCTTTGGCTTGCCCCTTGAAGTCCTCTTCCACCGGCTATCGTCCCTTGGATGCGCACGCATGTCCTCGACTTGCCTCCATGCCACCCTTCACGTATGCCCTTTCAAGTCCACTTCCCGGCTTGCCCTTGGAGTCCTCCTCCCTCGGCTCTTGTCCCTTCATGACTTGCTGACTCTTCACCAGCAGCCTTGACTATTGCCTTCGCACCCTCTTCATCTTCGACCCTCGTCCCTCGGATGCACACAAGCCTCCAGCTTATCTCCATGCCATCCTTCACATACGCCTCAAAGTCCGCGCCCCTCGGCTCATCATCCCTGCTATACCAAGGTCCCTCGGGTGCACACAAGCCTTCAGCTTGTCTCCATGCAACCCTTCACAATACCGAAGCCATCCAGCCAAGTCAATATGTGTAAACTTGCAATCCTACACACTAAATTACACATATTAGATCACAAGGGAAAACCTAACTTAAACCCTTTGCCCAAACATCAAAACACTTGATCACTCCGGACCACAGATTGCCTCAATAATTTATACCTTCCTTCACCTTACGATCTTCTACCGTATGTCCCTCCCTTCTTGGACGTCATGTGGGCGATGAGCTACCATGAACCGGAATCACCAAGGGCCTCCAATTAATCACCTTCTTCACAAGCCAACACAACCCTAGCCTAGGGTTTCACCGCCGACCCTCTTCTCCTCCCTATTCCTTGCACCGCCGGCCACCAAGAGCTTCCCAAGAATGCCAACCACAAGGAAGCACTGGAGAGGAAGATGAAGAAGAAGGAGAAGAAGAAGAGAAACAATCCTCTCCTTCACCAGACCAACCGGCCGAACCCCTTCACCTTGCAATGTAACCTTGCACCGCCACCTTCCCTTATGCCGGCCAACCACCACCTTTCCTCCCTCGCCGCAGACCATAAAAGGAAGAGAACTTCTCTTCCTTTGTCTAGTAGTGGCTGACCACCGAGTGGAAGAGAGGAGGAGAGGAGATGATGGAAGAAAGAAGGGGAAGAAGGAGAGAAACCTCCTCCACCCGTCGGCGCCCTAGGAGAGAGAGAAAGAGAGGATGTGAGGAGATGCCTTTGGTTGGATGATTAATTCATTAGACTTGGTTTCATGACTCCATGGGGTATATATATAGGGCAACAATAGGGACCATGAGGAGGAGTTGGTTCTTGGCTCGCTAATGGATCCAAATCCGATCCATTAATGAAGATCGATTCTACTAAAGGATCTCCATTGAACTTCCTCACCAACCCCCATATTTTCATATGGGCTCCACCTATTATGAGTACATCCATATCCCCATGCTTAAGATATCGAATGCCCGTTGATTAATTTAAATTACTGACAATTTTAATTAATCAACCACTAACTCCTTGACTGTAGGGTATGGCTTGGCGGGTTTCCCTAGCGAATAGCTAGTCGATCCAAGACACCTCTCCATGCCTACAAATTAAAAAATAATCTGAATGAAGACCCGTCTCCCATCGACCGTCTCGTGCCGTATCGAACAATCCAAATTACAACTCGGTCGATTACCAAAATTGACCTTGTAATTTGCTCGACCGTTCGACCGCGGAAAAGGCAACGAGTTAATCGCCGGCTTCTGTGTTTATGGTCGGGGTCCAGTTAGTATACTATTCACCATGATACATAATCAAAATAATAAACTAACTAACATGAAATGATAAGACGAACAAGATAAGCACATAATTGGCATAAGGTTAAACAAAGGAGCATGGAATGAGTTATACCTTTCTGATCACCTCGCGATCTTCTACCATATGTCCCTCCCTTCATGGACGTCGTGTGGGCGACGATCTACCGTGATCCGAGGTCACCAAGAGCTCCAAAATAATCCAATCTTCTAGCCGACCAAAACCCTAGTCTCTAGGGTTTGCGCCGCCGGCCTCCTTTTCCTCTCCCTTTGCGCCGCCGACCACCGGAGCCACCTCCAAGCCTACGGACCAGCAGCCCACCTTGAGAGGAAAATAAAGAAGGAGAAGAAGAAGAGAACTCTCCTTCTTCCCTACCCCAACCGGCCGAAATCTCCTCTTCCCTCACCCTTGCGGCGCCGCCGCAAGCTTCTCTTGCACCCCTCACCGCCGACCGCCGGCCGCCGGCCGCCGGCCCTCTTTCCTTCAACGCCGAGCACCACAAAAGGAAAAGGACACTTCTTCCTTGTCTATTCTAGCCTCGGACAGAAGATGGTGAAGGAGGAAGGGAGAAAAGAGAAGGGAGAACTCCCTTCTTTTGTTGCGTCGACCGAAACCCTAAGGTAGAGAAGGAGGGAAGGTGAAGAGAGGAGAGACCTTGGGTATCAACTCTTGGATTAAGCCTTGGTTTCTTGATCTCATAGGGTATTTATAGGGCTAAGGTAGGGACCAAGAGGAGGAGTTGGTTCTTGGCCCTCTAATGGATCTAAACCCGATCCATTAATTAAGATCCATTCCACTAAAGGATCTTCATTGAACTTCCTCACCAACCCCATATTTTCATATGGGCTCCACTTATTACGAGTCATCCATCCCCCCGTGTTTAAGATCTCGTATGCCCGTTAATTAATTTAAATTACTGACTATTCAAATTAATTAACTTCTGGATCCTTGATTAGTACTACTCAACCTTATCATCGCGTCGGATCAAATCCACCTGCAGGGTTTAGCACGATGAACCTTTTGAGCTCATCAAAGGGGCATCATCATCCCAACTAACCAGGACACAGATTCCGTCAAAAATCAACGACACTTCATATTATTAATATTATCTCCCAACTTACCGGGCCTATCGATCTAACAGAATAGATCTCGCCCATTGGTAAATTAAAGAAATAATAATTAATAATATATGTCCATTATTATTTCGGGATTAAGGGATCGTACTCTATAATATAAACTAAGGTCCTATCCAATTATCGAGTCAGTACAAATTAGATAACCTCGGATTTTGGTCCTGCTCAATGTACTCAAAGCACACTAGTGTAATTCTATGGTCAAGACCAACCACACCTAATTACACTACAACCATTCCGATGGGTTGTCCAATTCCATCTCGGCTGAGAGCCTCTACTTATACTAGGCAGGGAACTGATAACACATCTTCCGTGTGTCACCACACACCATGTTATCTACAATGCGTAGTATTGGACTTCATGTATGTACTAATGTAAACAGGCACCTAGTATAGTTGTGATTCTCTTTTCATAATAAAGATGTTCATATATAAAAAGTCATGTCTTTCAGTGTACACATCTTACAATCTCCCACTTATACTTAAAGACACTGCTGATCTCTTGTTGCCATACATCTGACCCACCCCTGTATCCTCCACATGCTGATCAAAAGCTCTAGCTGGAAGAGCTTTCATGAAAGGATCTACCAAGTTGTCCTCTGATGCAATCTTGGTGACAGCCACTTCTCCTCGCTTTACGATTTCTCGTATCAGGTGGTACTTGCGCTCTATGTGTTTACTTGCCTTATGGGCTCATGGTTCCTACGAGTTTGCAACTGCACCACTATTATCACAAAAGATTGTGTTAGATCTGGGCAAACCAGGAATCACATCCAAGTCCATGATGATGTTTCTGAGCCATACAACTTCCTTGGCTGCCTCTGAGGCTGCCACATATTCAGCTTCCATGATGGAGTCTGCCATGCATTTCTGCTTAACACTCCTCCAGACAATGGCTCCACCTACTAAAGTAAACACAAATCCTGAGGTAAACTTACTCTTGTTCCTATCTGACTAAAAATCTGAGTCAGTGTAACCCACAGGGACTAATTTGTCTGTCCGGTAAACTAGCATATAATCCTTAGTCCGTCTCAGGTATTTCAATATATGCTTTATCGTAATCCAATGTCCCTGTCCAGGGTTACTCTGATATCTGCTTACCATGCCCACGGCAAAATAGATATCAGGTCTCGTGCACAACATAGCATTCATGAAGCTTCCTACTGCTGAAGCATAAGGAACCGCCTTAATTTCCTCTATCTCCTTTGCTGTTTTCGGACACATCTCCTTGGATAGACGAACTCCATGCCTGAAGGGTAGGAACCCCTTATTAGAGTTTTCCATGCTAAAATGAGACAAGACATTGTCAACATATGAAGCTTGGGATAACCACAACATCCTTTTCTAGCGATCCCTTATAAGTTTGATCCCAAGGATGTGTCCCGTTTCTCCCAAGTCCTTCATATCAAACTACTTTGATACCCAAACCCATATGTCTTATAACACTTTGACATTGTTGCCAATTAACAAAATGTCATCTACGTAAAGTACAAGAAATACCACTACATTTCCGTGACATCTTTTGTATACACATGACTCATCCGAGCTGTGACTAATCCATATGACTAGATGCTCTTTGCCCTTTGCAATGAACCCTTCTAGTTGCTGCATGTAGATGGTCTCCTCAAGTCTTCCGTTAAGGAAAGCCGTCTTGAAATCCATTTGCCATCCCTTATAGTCCATATGAGCTGCAATAGATAAGAGAATCCGGATCGACTTAAGCATGACTACCGGCGAAAATGTCTCCTCATAATCGATACCCTCTTTCTGAGTGTACCCTTTCGCAACAAGCCTCACTTTGAAGGTCTCAACCTTCCCATCTGATCCTCTCTTTTTCTTGTAGATCCACTTGTATCCAATGGTTTTTACACCATTGGGTGGTTCTACTAGCTCCTAGACATAGTTAGAATCTATCGATTCTATCTCGGAGTTCATTGCCCTTTGCCAAGAATCTGCATCCTTATCTTGGAGAGCCTTGTCATAGGTCTAGGGATCCGGTTCATGTTTACTAGAGACCAAGTCCGAAGACTCTCCCAAAAACATGAACCTCTCAGGCTGTCTAACAACCCTCCCACTGCGACGAGGCACCACCTGTGTATCCTCAGTGACACGCGGTGCAATGACTTGTGGTGTGTCCTCTTGTACAATTGGTCCAAAGGTCGAACCTCCACTCTTAACTCTTCAAGCATTGTCTACCCTTTGGCTTATGGTTTATCACATAGTCCTCTTCCAAGAGTCTGGCATTTATGCTAACAATTACCTTCTGATCCTTATGACTATAGAATAGACCACCCTTCGTTCCTCTAGGATAGCCTACGAACAAACGTACCTCCGTATGTGTAGCGACCCGCCTTCTTACTGTCCTTAGACGGATCGTTACTTTTCTCTACTTCTCAACTTTTATACATGACTAAAGAAAATTGCGGAAATCTTGTTTTTTTTTTCTTTTAAATTCTGCTAACAATTATATTCTAACTTAAGCAATCATGTATAATAATACCATGTCATACTTTCTTCTCAAATCCCATAGCTAATACCTGTTGAAAACAGCCTTACCCTTCTTAAACTGCCTGTACCAGTCGACTGGTGACGTGGCAGTCGACTGGTACGCCTGTAATCAGTTTTACAGGTTTCGGCCCTTGCTTTCCAAGTCCACCATTCCTTCAATTTCGAGCCATATCAAACTACGACATCATTTCTATACTCTATATCAGTTTCCTAAACAATTTAGCCAATCAAACGAATCCATAAACTTGAATTTAGGACTTTTATGGAAGAAAATAAACTAAACAAGTTTATATAAACTTTAACAATAGAGTTTGTACCAATCTTGACTTCTATGAATTTATAACACCAAATACATGTTCTACGACCTTGCTAAAGCATTATGAAATGTGATTGCAACTTTTCTAAACATTTTTAAGCAATAAAACTCGATTCAAAAGGAAAATTGATACTATCTTGGCACAAACACCTTTTTCTCTAACAAAGTATCAATATTTCTAACTACTCACACTTTTACTCATCCAATGCAATCATGGGAATATATATGCTAAAGGAAATGACATGGAATCTTTACTCTAAGAAATTTAGCATATAAAACTATCCAGAACTCAAATACTCCATAATCTCCATAAAGCAAGAACTTGAAATTTGAATAAACTTAAACATTGCAATTCAAATAACTAAAATGTCTCGTCTCAAGGATCTCTCCATAATCAGCCACCACACACACTCTACTCAGCACCGCCTCGTCGTCTTCCTTCAGAATTGCTTGCCTTTACCTTTATCTGCAATAAGAGGAAATGCATCTATAAGCAAAAGCTTAGTAAGTACTATCTAGCTCACAAAATCTCGAATGTGCAAACATGCTTCTAGAACAATATGAAAATCATATGAGATACTAATATGCTTGAAAGGAAACTAAGAACATGTATAACTCAAAACATGCATACTCAAGCAATAATAAATCTCAATTTACTTTTCTTGGCTCAACTTGAAACTTTAGCTATTCTTTAACTTTTGAAAACTCTTTAAATTTCGAAAACTTTGCTAAAGCATATACTTGAAAATAATAATCACTTGGATCCACTGAAGACGTAAGTACCATCTGATGCGCGTTCCCTAAAAGGTTGGGGTAGCGAGCCCCAATCCTAATAGAGCAGACCTTGGTCTACCAGGGCCAAGACCTTGGAATTGGACACCTGGATTTCTTTAACGACGCCCTTGGACGCCGGGTACTGGCCTTAGAAAATAAAATAGCTTTTCTTTCTTTTCTTTCTTATCTGTAAATGCCTTGGCATTTTCTGGAGCACCTTGCGTGCTAAAATCCCTAAGTCTTGACTTTTGGGGATTTCTTAAGGCCTTGGCCTTTTCTTTTCTTATCTTTATCTTCTCTTTTCTTTTCTCATAGCTTTTCTTGGTCCCTAATCTCATATAGGGCACTAATAAATATATAAGCATATAATGAACTAAGATCACATGCAAAAACTTAACAAAAGGAAATATCCTTTTAAAACTTTTAAAGGAAATTCTCGCGGAAAAACCGCCTCTTACTGCAGGTGAGCAGTACTTACATTGATATCTTGGACTTACAACCAAGATTGATGTCTAGAGCTCGAGAGAAACTTGAGATCTCGGAGAATTCTTCGCGCCTACGCGTTCCTCTCGTCGCGGGGATCCCAAATATAGGATTATCTCTTGGAGAAAGTCTTCGCCGGCCCTCTAAGGCTTGGTGTGGCGTGCGCACAAGAGAGGAGAGGGAGAGGGTCGGCGCAACCTTGGGAGAGGGAGAGGGTTGAGAGAAAATAAAACTTCTCTCTTTAATATCTATTTATACTTATGGGGCGGATCGACCTAACTACACTTATATACATGTCTCTCCATCCTTTTCTGTGCTTGATACCCTAGCCCAGCTGGCCGCGCGCTCCCTTGGTCTCGTGGTGGTCGCGGGTTCGAGCCACCCGCTGCACTTAATTGGTTTTTCCATTTTTGGCTTTTTCCTTTTTCTTTTTCTTTTTCCAAAAATACCAAACGGACTCGGAAAATTCCATAAAAATACTCTAAAAATTCCTAAAAATACCTAGAATATTTCTAAACCATTTCTAAATAATTCTAAGGACTTTAAGAACTAAAAATGGAAATTTTGGGGCGTTACAATCCCCCATACCTTATAAAAAGTTCGTCCTCGAACTTAGAATAATTCTGGATATCTCTCTCTCATGCTGTCCTCACGTTCCCAAGTAGCCTCTTCATGCTTTTGATTCTGCCAAATGACCTTCACTAGTGGCACTTCTTTGTTTCTTAATCTTTTAACTGCTTTGTCCACTATCTGTGTCGGTCTGCTCTCATAACTAAGATCTTCTTGGATCTGTACTGACTGAGGCTGAATCACTTGGCTAGGGTCGTGAATACACTTCTTTAGCATAGAGACATGAAAGGTACTGTGGATAGCTGACATATCCTCTGGTAGGTCCAGCTCATATGCTACCTTACCAACCCTCTTTATGATCTTGTAGGGTCCTATGTAGCGAGGACTTAGCTTGCCCTTCTTGCCAAATCTCACCACTCCCTTCATGGGAGCGACTTTGAGAAATACTGAATCTCCAACTTGGAATTCAAGTGGTCTACGGCGTGTGTCAGCATAACTTTTCTGTCTACTCTGGGCAGTCTCAATCCTCTGGCGGATCGTCTGGATAGCCTGAGTGGTCTCATCTATAAGCTCAGTCTGGCTGCCTAATCCTGACTCCATCTCTTTCTTCTCACCAGCTTCTTGCCAACATATGGGTGATCTGCATTTCCTGCCATACAATGCCTCATAAGGTGCCATCCTGATGGTGGCCTGATAGCTATTGTTGTAGGCAAACTCAGCTAAGCACAGAAATTTGCACCAACTACCTTTAAAGTCCAATGCACAAGCCCTGAGCATGTCTTCTAAAATCTGATTTACTCTCTCTGTTTGTCCATCTGTCTGGGGATGGAAAGCTGTGCTGAACTGAAGTCTGGTGCCTAGGGCGTCCTGAACACACTTCCAAAAATGGGAGGTGAATCGCCCATCTCTGTCAGACACGATCGACTTCGGAACTCCGTGAAGCCTGATTACTTCTCTCACGTACAGCTGTGCTAACTGCTCTACCGAATGCGATAACTTGATGGCTAGGAAGTGGGCAGACTTGGTCAATCTGTCCACTATCACCCAAATTGCATCGTGTCCATGGGTGGTTCTTGGAAGACCTGTGATAAAGTCCATGGATATTTCTTCCCACTTCCACTCTGGAATGGGAAGAGGCTGCAGAACTCCTCCTGGTCTCTGGTGCTCGGCTTTGACCCTCTGGCAGGTCAAGCAGGTACTGATATATCTGGCCACGTCTCGCTTGAGTCCAGACCACCAGAACCTTTGTCTTAAATCTTGGTACATCTTGGTAGAACCAGGATGCATAGAGTACGGGGTACTGTGGGCTTCTTCTAAAATATTCCTTCTTAGTTCCTCATCATTGGGGACGCAAAGGCGGTCTCCAAAATAGAGGATGCCACTATCTGATACTCGAAACTCTGAATTTTCTGCCTCTTGGATCCCCTGCTTGATCTTCTGGATTTCTGGGTCTTGACTTTGCTTTCTTTGTATATCCACAAGCAGGGTTGACTCTAGAGTCAATGCAGAAAGTTGCCCAATTATTACCTCGACTCCAAAATCCTTTATTTCTTTCTGAAGTGGTAGAGACAGTGATGATAGGGACATCAGTGCTGCACAGGATTTTCTGCTCAGTGCATCTGCCACTTTATTAGCTTTACCTGGGTGGTAGAGGATTTCACAGTCATAATCTTTGACCAACTCTAGCCACCTGCGCTGCCTCATATTCAGGTCCTTCTGAGTGAAGAAGTACTTCAAACTCTGATGGTCTGTGAAGATCCTGCACTGCACTCCATACAGGTAGTGTCTCCAAAGCTTCAGTGCAAAAACCACAGCTGCTAGCTCAAGGTCGTGGGTAGGGTAATTCTTCTCATAGTCCTTGAGCTGTCTGGAGGCATATGCTATTACTTTACCATCTTGCATGAGGACAGCTCCAAGGCCCATCTTGGATGCATCACTGTAGATGTCAAAGGCCTTGTCACTCTCTGGAACAGTCAGGATGGGAGCACTGGTCAGTCTCTTCTTCAGCTCTAGAAAACTGTGCTCGCATTTATCTGACCATTCAAACTTCTTGTTCTTTCTGGTCAAGGCTGTGAGTGGAGAGGCTATCCTGGAAAAGTCCTCCACAAATTTTCTGTAATATCCTGCCAGGCCTAAGAAGCTTCTGATCTCACTGGCATTCTTGGGTCTACACCAGTTGCTGACTGCTTCTATCTTGGCTGGATCAACTTGAATACCTTCTTTGGATACAATGTGACCTAGGAAGGTCACCTGATCTAGCCAAAACTCACACTTTGAGAATTTTGCATAGAGCTTCTCCTGCTGAAGGATCTGCAGCACTATCCTCAAGTGTGTAGCATGGTCCTCTGGAGTCTGTGAGTATATGAGAATATCATCAATAAATACAATGACGAATTTATCGAGATACTCCCTGAAGATGTGGTTCATCAGCTCCATGAAGACTGCTGGAGCATTGGTTACTCCAAAAGGCATTACTACAAATTCGTAGTGGTCGTATCTTGTCCTGAAGGCCGTCCTGGGAATGTCACTTTCTTTAACCTTCAGCTGATGATACCCAGAACGCAGATCTATCTTCGAGAACACTGTAGCCCCTTTGAGTTGATCAAATAAATCATCTATTCTAGGAAGGGGGTACTTGTTCTTGATGGTCACCTTGTTCAGAGCTCTGTAGTCTATGCACAGACGCATAGATCCATCCTTCCTTCTTGACAAACAGTACAGGAGCTCCCCAAAGTGAATGACTAGGGCGGATGAAACCCTTGTCAAGCAGCTCTTGCAATTGTTCTTGTAATTCTTTCAGTTCTGCTGGTGCCATGCGATAAGGTGCCTCCGAAATTGGGTTGGTTCCTGGGGCCAACTCAATTTCAAACTCAATTTCCCGATTGGGAGGGAGTCCTGGTAACTCTTCAGGAAACACCTCAGGATAGTCACAGACTACCCTCACTTCTTCTCTCTTCAATCCTTCTCCTTGACTTGCATCCACTATATGAGCTAGAAAACCAGAGCACCCCTTCTCTAACATTCTCTGAGCTTGTAAGGTAGATAGGAACCTATTTATCTTTCTCCTTGGGTCTCCAATAAACTCCAATGAAGGTTCTGCTTCTGGTGTGAACTTGACTTCTCTCTTGCGGCAGTCTATAGAAGCATTATACTTGCTCAAGAAGTCCATTCCTAAAATGACATCGTAATCCTTCATCTCAAGGACTACCAAGTCACTGTAGAGCTCTCGGTTGAAAATCTAGATTGATACTGCCCTTAGCCTCTCAGTAGAGGCCATTACTCCCCTGACGGTAAGGTTGTTAAGAACTTCATCGTTCAACCTTTCTGGTGGCCTTTATACTGTTTAAGTAGTGCTCAGTGATCAAAGCACTACTTATTAGTTCTTCGGAGGTTTGCAGCCTCTTAACACCGCTAGCCCCCTTTAACGCTATCTCAGGCCTTAACATCTTGAGCATTAGCCTAACTATCTCTTTTCTGTGCTAACTAGCTCTGGGCACAGATGAGCTAACCGCTTAAACATCTTCACTGCTTCATCCACGGATAGTTCTCCTTGTCTGAACTCCGTGAATTCATCATAATGCTTGTTGGTTACTTGCATGTGAAAGTATTCTTCGAAGAACTCAGTCTCGAAGTCGGCCCATGTCATCTGGCTGACATTTCTCTTGGCCTTGACTCTCTTCCACTATATTCTAGCATCTCCCGTAAGGCAGAAAGATGCACACTTTATCTTCTCTACCTCATGCCAGTCCAGTAGCCCTACTATTCTTTCCAACGTTTTGAACCATGCTTAAGCATCCCATGGTTTACTTGTGCCTGGGAAATTCCCTGGCTTCAGTTTCTTCTACTGAATGAGGTATGCTTCTTGCCTTACTCTCCCGAGCCACCACCTCTAAGAGATTTGGTGGTGGTACTGACTCTGTTACCTCTTGCCCTCTAGGAACTTGCTCCTCGTTTTGGGCCTTTCTAGGGCGTCCTCAAATGTATAACTTAACACTTAACGGTAATGTTCTCAAACTTGCTTTAGGATACAACAATACCTTGGTCTTGTTTCTCATCTCATTTCTTAGTCCTATAGCTCGTTCTTGGGCTTAGTAAGACCTTGGTCTTACTCAGAACTTTTATCGGACACCTTACATGCCGAAATCCTCCAAACCTTGTGTTTGGGCAAATCAAGACCTTGGTCTTGCTATACTAAGATCACAACATGAAGGACGTCCTCCACTCCTGCTGTGGGTGGTGTAGGGGCACTAGGTGCTGATTTGCCATCAGTGTGGTGATGGTCTTCTGTTGCTCTGAAATCTGAGCTTGTATTTGAGCAATGACTGCCATCAGGTTTGGCTGTTCTGTGCCAGGCTCATTGTTATCTTGAACTGGAGTTCTGTTCCTTGCATTAGGAGCTCGGCCTCTTCTTGCCATCTTGATAATGCATAAGGGAACAAGAAATCACTACTACCTCTCTAGGTATAAACTTGTCTTCTCACTTAGTAACCTAATATCCATTCTAGGGATTAAACATGATTCCGTGATACTAAGGTATTAAACATGCTTCCTTGTTCTATGCACATGTGAGTAGTACTTAAGCATTTCTCTATACTGCAATTAAATAAAGGAGCAACAGAAAAACTGAAACTTAAAGCTTTCTTACTTGAAGACGGCAAGGTTGATGCTGATGTGTGTGTGATGCTGGAGAATGGGAACTGCTCTGATACCACCTGTAGCGACCCGCCTTCTTACTGTCCTTAGACGGATCGTTACTTTTCTCTACTTCTCAACTTTTATACATGACTAAAGAAAATTGCGGAAATCTTGTTTTTTTTTCTTTTAAATTCTGCTAACAATTATATTCTAACTTAAGCAATCATGTATAATAATACCATGTCATACTTTCTTCTCAAATCCCATAGCTAATACCTGTTGAAAACAGCCTTACCCTTCTTAAACTGCCTGTACCAGTCGACTGGTGACGTGGCAGTCGACTGGTACGCCTGTAATCAGTTTTACAGGTTTCGGCCCTTGCTTTCCAAGTCCACCATTCCTTCAATTTCGAGCCATATCAAACTACGACATCATTTCTATACTCTATATCAGTTTCCTAAATAATTTAGCCAATCAAACGAATCCATAAACTTGAATTTAGGACTTTTATGGAAGAAAATAAACTAAACAAGTTTATATAAACTTTAACAATAGAGTTTGTACCAATCTTGACTTCTATGAATTTATAACACCAAATACATGTTCTACGACCTTGCTAAAGCATTATGAAATGTGATTGCAACTTTTCTAAACATTTTTAAGCAATAAAACTCGATTCAAAAGGAAAATTGATACTATCTTGGCACAAACACCTTTTTCTCTAACAAAGTATCAATATTTCTAACTACTCACACTTTTACTCATCCAATGCAATCATGGGAATATATATGCTAAAGGAAATGACATGGAATCTTTACTCTAAGAAATTTAGCATATAAAACTATCCAGAACTCAAATACTCCATAATCTCCATAAAGCAAGAACTTGAAATTTGAATAAACTTAAACACTGCAATTCAAATAACTAAAATGTCTCGTCTCAAGGATCTCTCCATAATCAGCCACCACACACACTCTACTCAGCACCGCCTCGTCGTCTTCCTTCAGAATTGCTTGCCTTTACCTTTATCTGCAATAAGAGGAAATGCATCTATAAGCAAAAGCTTAGTAAGTACTATCTAGCTCACAAAATCTCGAATGTGCAAACATGCTTCTAGAACAATATGAAAATCATATGAGATACTAATATGCTTGAAAGGAAACTAAGAACATGTATAACTCAAAACATGCATACTCAAGCAATAATAAATCTCAATTTACTTTTCTTGGCTCAACTTGAAACTTTAGCTATTCTTTAACTCTTTGAAAACTCTTTAAATTTTCGAAAACTTTGCTAAAGCATATACTTGAAAATAATAATCACTTGGATCCACTGAAGATGTAAGTACCATCTGATGCGCGTTCCCTAAAAGGTTGGGGTAGCGAGCCGCCAATCCTAATAGAGCAGACCTTGGTCTACCAGGGCCAAGACCTTGGAATTGGACACCTGGATTTCTTTAACGACGCCCTTGGACGCCGGGTACTGGCCTTAGAAAATAAAATAGCTTTTCTTTCTTTTCTTTCTTATCTGTAAATGCCTTGGCATTTTCTGGAGCACCTTGCGTGCTAAAATCCCTAAGTCTTGACTTTTGGGGATTTCTTAAGGCCTTGCCCTTTTCTTTTCTTATCTTTATCTTCTCTTTTCTTTTCTCATAGCTTTTCTTGGTCCCTAATCTCATATAGGGCACTCAATAAAATATATAAGCATATAATGAACTAAGATCACATGCAAAAATCTTAACAAGAAGTAAATATCACTTTTACAAACTTTTAAAGGAAATTCTCGCGGAAAAACCGCCTCTTACTGCAGGTGAGCAGTACTTACATTGATATCTTGGACTTACAACCAAGATTGATGTCTAGAGCTCGAGAGAAACTTGAGATCTCGGAGAATTCTTCGCGCCTACGCGTTCCTCTCGTCGCGGGGATCCCAAATATAGGATTATCTCTTGGAGAATAGTCTTCGCCGGCCCTCTAAGGCTTGGTGTGGCGTGCGCACAAGAGAGGAGAGGGAGAGGGGTCGGCACAACCTTGGGAGAGGGAGAGGGTTTGAGAGAAAATAAAACTTCTCTCTTTAAGTATCTATTTATACTTATGGGGCGGATCGACCTAACTACAACTTATATACATGTCTCTCCATCCTTTTCTGTGCTTGATACCCTAGCCCAGCTGGCCGCGCGCTCCCTTGGTCTCGTGGTGGTCGCGGGTTCGAGCCACCCGCTGCACTTAATTGGTTTTTCCATTTTTGGCTTTTTCCTTTTTCTTTTTCTTTTTCCAAAAATACCAAACGGACTCGGAAAATTCCATAAAAATACTCTAAAAATTCCTAAAAATACCTAGAATATTTCTAAACCATTTCTAAATAATTCTAAGGACTTTAAGAACTAAAAATGGAAATTTTGGGGCGTTACAGTATGAGATTCTAACTTATCAGTATCTCCCTTCAGCACATGTGCTGAACTACCCCAAATACTAACATGTCCTTGACTCAGCTTGCGCCCAGTCCACAGTTCTGTGGGAATATGAGGGGCCGACTTAGATGGGACCAAGTTTAGTATGTATGCTGCCGTTTCCAGAGGGTATCCCCAGAACGAATCAAGTAAGTCTAAATAGCTCATAATTGACCTAACCATTCCCATAAGAGTCCTATTCTTTCTTTCTGCAACTCCATTCTGTTGGGGTGTACCAGATGCAGTTAGCTTAGACTGAATCCCAGCTTCTGATAGGTAGGTCCTAAACTCTCCAAAGAGGTATTCGCCACCACGATCTGATCGTAGTGTCTTGATACTTTTACCTCGATGTTTCTCCACATCATCCATGAATTCTTTGAACTTATCAAAGCATTCAGACTTGCGGTGCATTAGGTTAATATACCCATACCTTGAATAATCGTCAATGAAGGTGACGAAATATTCAAAGCCACCTCTAGCCTGGATTGACATAGGACCACACAAATCAGAATGAATCAGTTCTAACACATCTTTGGCCCTATACCCCTTAGCCTTGAAAGGCCTCTTGGTTATCTTACCTTCCAAGCAAGACTCACGGGTCGGGAGATCCTCCACCACCAATGAACCCAGGGGCCCATCAGCTATCAACCTCTGAATCCTACTAAGGTTAATATGACCAAGCCTAAGGTGCCAAAGATATGTCTGATTCATCTTAGAAGGCTCCTTTCCCTTATTCATGTTAGATGATGAGATATTTACTTCAGTATCCATCGTAGGAGTTATTGGTTCTAGAGTATACAGATTGTCAACCATTGTACCCGAACAGATAATCTCTTTGTTTCTCTTAATAACAACTTTATTACTAAAAAAAATAGAATATCCATCCTTTATTAACTTAGAAACCGAAATCAGATTCTTTCTAAACGATGGTACAAAAAGACAATCTCTCAGAACTAATACTTTATTTCTCTCAAAAGATAAATAGAAACCTCCCACTACAACTGCTGCCACCTTTGTAGCATCACCCATGTAGACCACGATTTCTTCATCTGCTAGCCGTCGGGTTTCCTGGACCCCTGCAGAGTATTGCAGACATGGTCAGTGGCTCCCGTATCTACACACCAGGTACTGGTAGATAGCACCGCTAAACATGCTTCAACGACTAAGGCTGAAGAAATATGTTTGATTTGACGATGGGGATAGTCCGCCTTCCAGTGCCCAGTTTGCTTGCACGTGAAGCACTTGTCTTTCGGCTTCTTCACGCCAGTCTGGGGTCTTTGTGATGCTGCTGCCTTCTTGAACCCCCCTCGTTTCTTCTTCTTCCTGTCTTTCGGCTCAAAAGAAGAAACCCTTTGAGTCACTAAGGCCTATGAGTTCTGACGAAAGAGGCCCTCTGCCGCCTGGAGTTCTCCTAGCAGTTCACCCAACGTATAATCCCTTTTGTTCATATTATAGTTGACCCTGAACTGCTCAAAACTCCTTGGCAGAGACTGGAGTATAATATCGACCTGGGATTCCCCGTCGATCTGTGCTCCCAGTACCTCAATCTCATTGAGGTGAGCCATCATCTTTAAGACATAATCCCTTACGGGTGTCCCTTCGACCATAGTGGTCGACATCAGACTCTTCATCGCGGTTTGGCTAACAGCTCGACCTTGGTGCCCGAAGAGATCTTTGAGGTTTAGCATCATGCCACTAGCAGTGGCCATGGCCTGATGCTGATGTTGCAGCACATTCGACATAGATGCTAGAATGTAGCACCGTGTCATCTCATCTGCCTTTTTCCACTTCTTGTAACGCTCCCTCAACTCTTCGCCAGAGTCCTCTCTAGGCCTTTCCGTGTAACACCCCACTAAAATTCCCTTCAATATTATCCCTAATATTGAGTAGGATTAGGAATAATAGCCATATCGAGTATGATTCATGAATAATAGTTAGTTGTGGGAATTTTAGTATAAGTGTTAATAGGCTTTATATGGGCTCTAAATGGTGGAAATCCCTAATGGGTCTTAAATAACACTTCGTTAGTTATCTTAATGGGCCCCATGAGGATAAAAGAAATAACACATCATGTAATGGGCCTTATCTTAGATGGGCTTGCAAAAGAATAAAAATAAAATAAAATAAAATAAAATGATGTAGGAGCCAAGGATTGAACCTTGGACCTTGGAGATGATGTAAGCCTTAAGAATGCATATGTAACCAATTCACCTAGCAAGGGAGTGCTATTAGGAGGATAAAGGGAATTGTAGATAAGTGTAAGGATAAGGGAAGTAAAGAGTCACCATTAGAGGAGGCACCATGCCCTTTCACTTGCCCCCTTCACTTAGTATAAAGAGGTGGGATGAGAAGTGAAGAGGCTTAAGTTACTTTTCTCTTCTTCTCTTCCACCAAGGCCTTTCCTCTCCCCTCTCTTCTTCCTTCTTGGATGAAATTCCAAAGGGGGTTTCCATTTGAAAAACTTCACAAGAGGTCTCCCTCTTGAAGATCCAAGTTCTTCTACATGGCTACAAAGGTAAGGAATACTCTAAGCTCAAGAAAGTTTCCTTTTGTTTCTCTATTCGAGGTTTATAACCAAGACAACAAGGGTAACACTCCCCTCACCTACAACATAATAGTTATATATGTTTTTGATTCGTGTTTTTGTATGTTTTTGGCGATGTGTTGCAAAAATCGTGAAGGTTTCCCTATAGGCAAGTTTTGGCCAACATGAGATTTAGGGCTTAGGTTTGTGTTTGATGCTATCTAATGACTCCAATGTTTTCTTGATGTTAAGTTATGAATTATGATGAAAAAAAAAAGATGAAGCAAAAGACCCTTAATGGTTTAGGCCAAGGCACTCATGAAGCCATAGACTCTTTGGCCACAAGAAGATGTTTGGGTTCTTTTGACTAGCTAATGTTTTAATTCCTTGTTAATGGTTGTTTGAGGGTTATATATATATTTTTAGGTCATATTTCCCCTCTAAACACGTGGGGTTAATACCCTAAATAAGGTCCAAAAAGAAAGAAAAAGAAGAGTTAATGATGTCATGTTACTTACTAGTGCTTCCTAGTGTTAGAATATGTATTATATGTATGTTGTATGAACCAATTGCTCTTGTTTTTGTCATTTTCATGTTGATATGAATCTTAGAAATTTCTGATCAGTTTCTTAAATTAGGTTTTAGGATGGGTTAAGGTCACTACCTCATTTGATAATGCCCCTTTGTAGTAGGATACTCAATGTATGCATGTTGTATGAGTTGTGTGATGTTGTATTGTGTTTTATGCCATGATAACCCTATCTAAATGTTTTGACCAGTAGAGTATATGTTCAATTAGGGTTGAATTAAAGGTATCCATGTTTCATTATGCCATGATAGATGAAAAGAAAAATGGAACAAGTTCCCTAGGTGTATTATCCTTAGTCTTAAATTGAACATTATGTGTTTTATGAATCATGAATGATAAGTTGGCATCTTATGAATTTCCTTACCATGAAATTATGTTTTCTCCATGCCATGTTCATGCATGAAAGTTATGATGATATTTATGCTTTGAATGTATGCCCATGACATGTATGACATTATGAATAAAAGAATGTCTAAAGAGCAATTTCTAAGAAAAGAAAAGAAATGATGAACGCTATGCTAAAGAGAAATTGCTATGGAAAGGAAAGGAATCATGTATACTATTTTACTTAATGTATTGGCTTGTACCAAATCTTGAAAAAGGTCCAAGGGATGGGCACCTTAAGAACGCCTCGGTTCTGGACTACCGTAGCTGTCCCTAGGCACCAAGGTTGCCTAGTACCTTAGTAGGTCGGGATTAGCTACGTCATACTCTACTAAGGAATGCACACAAATAATGAATGGGTACAAGCCATGGATCCCAATGATGATGATATGTTAATGTTCAAGTATTATATTATATATATTTTTCAAAGAGCATCCGTAATGTTTATGCACATGTTTATGTTTAATGATATTGCATATGCAATGTTTAATGTTTATGCACATGTTTATGTTTAATGATATTGTATATGCTATGTGTAATGTTTATGCACATATTTATGTTTAATGATATTGCATATGATATGTTTAATGTTTATGCACATGTTTATGCTTAATGATATTGTATATACTAAGTCTAATATTTATGCACATGATTATGTTTTAAAGATTATGCAAATGTTAAATGCTTTAAGTACTTACTCATGCCATATGTCCTTAATAACGACTCCCATGCTTATGTTTTAAGTGTTTATACTTATGTATTTTAGATGCTTTAAGTATTTATTCATGATATATGTTTATGTCAAATGATGTAGATTTCTACTTATATGTGATGTACGGATTTTGTGAGTAAGCAAGGAGCATACTAAGCATTTTATGCTTATAGTCTACCTTCTTATGTTGCAGATCAAACTAAAAGTTTCTAAAGAAGGGGAAGCAGCAGGAGGGCATGTGTGTGTGGTAGTGACTTGGCAAAACGATCCTACTGTTGTCTTTATTCTTACTTATGGACTTATTTCTCATGGACTTAATGTTGCTACTTATAAATGCATGTGTTAGTTTTTATATTTACGCTTACTACTTGTTGGAGTTGTAGTTCTTTATAATATGCATGCTTAAAGTAGAAGTATATACTCTCTTGATAGATATGCTATGCTATGATTCACATGCTTAAAGTAGTTTAGTTAGAAAGAAATTTATCCAATTGCATATGTTCATGATTTAGTATTATTTTTGCTGCTATATTTACGCTCCATATGCAATAATGTATGAAAGAAAGAAAAAAAAAAAGTAACGCGTCGCTCACGAAAGGGACGGGCGTTATATTCCGAACATTCCTTGAAGAGTACAAATTTGTACTCCTCAGCAGTGAGGACAATGTCAAGGTTCCTCTTCCAGTCTATGTAGTTTGGGCCAGTAAGTTTATTGTCCTTAAGAATTGTTGCTAGTGGGGTAAAGGCCATTATGAAAAACCTGAGAATCACAACATACACTACTTTAGAAATCGAAAATAAATTGATTCCTCAAAACAATTAATTTTTGAAATCAACCCTATACACCGAGAAATTCGCATGCCACGATGATGTGGACGAATACGAATCCCTATATTCATAAGAGGAGGTTTTACCCATCGATCTTACTAACTTGTCAACCTAACTTTCTGACAAGTAAGATCAATAGTTGGTTCACTTCAGCTCTGCAAAATAATAGCAGTGACTCCGATGGGGAGGATACTATTATTCACATCTAAGTGTGTACCATTACACGACACTAAGAAAATTATTTCCGATTATATGCCTTCCGATGGGGAAGTACACACGCTCTTTAATAATTTTCTATAGTCTTTTCAGCCCTAGTGATCCGCAGAACAAGTCCATCCGATGTGGAGGAAGGCACTCAGAGCCGACGCGCAGACTTGTTCGCATCACTTATCGGATTGTAATGGAAGTCGTGGGACCCTTAGGGTCCCTCTCCCACTTAGTAATTTATCTCGAGGAATTTTCTAGCACTGCCACACAACCAAGCACATAACCAATAACATGAAAATAAAATAAAGAAAATCCTAGATTTTTCAACTTTCATGGCCCTTGGTCTCTTATGCACCTTCAGTCGTGTCGTCACTTCGTCCGCTCCTCCCTTCCTTCTGCTCAAGCTACCTTGAGGGATGTTCGAGCCGAAATGACTAGCTAATTATTTACATCATCGATTCTACACTCCACAAAGGAGTGTACATGAATTCTAGATCGAAAGTAAACTAAAAAGCTCAGCTAAACATGTGTCGTATTTAATTATAAAAATTAAATACCTAGCCTCGTCAACCCCGAGGATTAATTAATTACAAAAATTTGCAAATCAATCACACAACACATATTTGGCCATGAAGTTGGAATCTCGTGCCTGCAACACAAAGTTAGCCTACGCACATCCACACATCATCCAGCAAAATAAAATATATGAGAAATGCAAAAAATTAACCAATCCTAAACACACAAAGCCGGAAACCTCAGCTCTGATACCAATTGTAGGGTATGGCTTGGCGGGTTTCCCTAGCGAATACCTAGTCGATCAAAGAGACCTCTCCATGCATACGGATTAAAAATTAATCTGAATGAAGACTCGTCTCCCATCAACCGTCTCATGCCGTATCGAACGATCCAAATTACAACTCGGCCAATTACCAAAATCGGCCTTGTAATTTGCTCGACTATTCGACCGTGGAAAAGGCAACGAGTTGATCGGCGACTTTTGTGTTTTTGGTCGGGGTCCAGTTAGTAAACTATTCACCATGATACATAATCAAAATAATAAACTAACTAACATGAAATGACGAGATGAACAAGATAAGCACATAATTGGCATAAGGTTAAACAAAGGAGTATGGAAAGACTTATACCTTTCCGATCACCTCACAATCATTTACCTTATGTCCCTCCCTTCATGGACGTCGTGTGGGCGATGATCTACCGCGATCTTGGATCACAAAGAGCTCCAAAATAATCCAATCTTCTAGCCGAACAAAACCCTAGTCTCTAGGGTTTGCGCTGTCGGCCTCCTTTTCCTCTCCCTTTGCGCCGCCGACCGCCGGAGTAGCCTCCAAGCCTCCGGACCAGCAGCCCACCTTGAGAGGAAAATAAAGAAGGAGAAGAAGAAGAGAACACTCCTTCATCCCTACCCCAATCGGCCGAAATCTCCTCTTCCCTCACCCTTGAGGCGCCGCCGCATGCTTCTCTTGTGCCCCTCACCGCCGGCCACTGGCCCTCTTTCCTTCACTACCAAGCACACAAAAGGAAGAGGACACCACTTCCTTATCTATGCTAGCCTCAGACAGATGATGGTGAAGGAGGAAGGGACAAAAGAGAAGGGAGAACTCCCTTCTCTTGTTGCGTCGGCCGAAACCCTAAGGGAGAGAAGGAGGGAAGGAGAAGAGATGAGAGACCTTGGGTATCAACTCTTGGATTAAGACTTGGTTTCTTGATCTCATAGGGTCTTTATTGGGATAAGGTAGGGACCAAGAGGAGGAGTTGGTTTTTTGGCCCACTAATAGATCTAAACCCGATCCATTAATTAAGATCCATTCCACTAAAGGATCTTAATTCAACATCCTCACCAACCCCCATATTTTCATATGGGCTCCACATTTTACGAGTCATCCATCCCCCCGTGTTTAAGATCTCGAATGCCAATTAATTAATTTAAATTACTGACAATTCAAATTAATTAACTTCTGGATCCTTGATTAGTACCACTCAACTTTATCATCGCGCAGGATCAAATCCACCTGTAGGGTTTAGCACGATGAACCTTTTGAGCTCATCAAGGGGGCATCACCATCCAGACTAATCAAGACACGAATTTCGTCAATAATCCATGGCACATCATATTATTAATATTATCTCCCAACTTACCGGGCCTATCGATCTAACAGAATAGATCTCGCCCATTGGTAAATTAACGAAATAATAATTAATAATATATGCCAGTTATTATTTCGGGATTAAGGGAACGTACTCCATAATATAAACTGAGGTCCTATCCAATTATTGAGTCAGTACAAATTGGATAACCTCGGGTTTTGGTCCTGCTCAATGTACTCAAAGCACCCTAGTGTAATTCTATGGTCAAGACCAACCACACCTAATTACACTACAACCATTCCGATGGGTTGTCCAATTCCATCTCGGTTGTGAGCCTCTACTTATACTAGGCAGGGAACTGATAACACGATCTTCCGTGTGTTATCACACATCATGTTATCTACAATGCGTAGTATTGGACTTCATGCATGTACTAATGTAAACAGGCACCTAGTGTAGTTGTGATTCACTTTTCATAATAAAGATGTTTATATATAAAAAGTCATATCTTTCAGTATACACATCTTACATTGACTAGTACCACTTATCCTTATCATCATGTTGGATCAAATCCACCTGTAGGGTTTAACATGATGAATCTTATAAGCTCATCAAGGTGCATCATCATCCCAACTCACCAGGACATGGATTCCGTCAATAATCAATGGCATACCATCTACATAATATTATTTTCCAACTTACCGGTCCTATCAATTTAACAAAATAAATCTCTCACATTGGTAAATCGAAGAAATAATATAGTAAATACACGTGTCTGTTATTATATCAGGATTTAGAGATTGTACTCTATAATAAACCTGTTAGTAATATGAGAGAAGTGTCCTAAGGCAATCGCCTTATGATTGTAATCATTTACTTTAATAAATGAATATTCACTATTTGAGTATACATGTTCGCATATTTGATTGAGATCTTAAACTCATTTACTAAATGTCCGCAATACAATTCACAGCATGAGAGAATTTGTGATGAATTCACAACTAGTGATTATCTCTACATGTGCAATTGTGAAGTATTGAAATTGTCCCTAGTCGATGAATTGATAAATACGGACACTATCAATTCTGTTGAGACTAGAATGGGTTATTCTCTAATCAGCTGATTCTCACTGGCTGGTGACATTGCGATGTCCGGAGATAAACATGAATGCTAGTTAAGAGAACTAGTTCATTGGAGTGACTAGCTGTAAGACTTCATATGGTAATCTACATATAGATATGTCAATGAAGTTCTTACTGCAGCTTAAGTGCGATGTTCCTTTGACTTGCGGTGTTCAAGTCATCTTGGTTATGAAGACTTATACTTTGACATCTTAAACAAGCATCTCCAAGGAGGTGTGGACCTAGGATGGTTGAGTATAAGCCGAAGTGCCCGAAGATGTTTGAACAGCCTACAAAGGATTCATCACTCCTTGCGAGGGGATGTATACCCAAGGCCTATCGTCGGATTATTACTCGAAGCCTCTGGCCAGAGCATGACATGTTCAGAGTATGAATCTCTTAAATAGATGAGAGTAATTAGAATCCGTAGGACGAGAGAACGTTACTTGGGCTAGGTGTGACGTAGTCAGCCTAGTGGGGACTGACACACATAGACCATGTCCTGAACCAAGTGGGTATAAGATGGTGAAGGGAATGAGGCACGATTCATTAAAGCTGCTGAAGGGTTTCAGAATTATTTCTGAGGTCAACCGTTGATCTTTCGATTAATTGGGGATCATGATGTACTACTAGGTGCCACTCATGATCGTTCTATAATTGGTTAATTATAGACGGCCAGCATAAATCGAAAACCTATTTAGTCACACGCACTACGAGTAGTCTGAGGGATTTAAAACGAGTTGAAAATTAGATTTTCCAATCAAGAGAGATAAGTCGAATCTGAATTTTTCAGAGACGCATCGGAAGCATAAAATGGCTAAGTCTTTTGAAGACTTATTGAACGAATTAAATGAGTTTAATTCGTGAGATCGTGGCTTGGGTTTGGCCGGCCAAAGAGGGTCCCCACCCTCTTTGTTTGGCCGGCCACAATAAGAGGGAAGAACCAAATTGTTTGGTTCAAAATTATAAAATAAACCGCGCGTGGGTTGTCTTATAAAATTATGGATAAAGAAATTTGTATAAAGAAATTTGTATAAAGAAATTTATATAAAGAGATTTATTTATCATGGAAATTAAAATAAATCTTGGAATGATTTTTTTTTTATAAAATCAATAATGGATTGATTTTCCATGATAAAGAAATTTATATAAAGAAATTTCATTCCATAATAAAAGGGGAGACATGGTTGTTTTTTATTATAAATTAAGTTATAATAAAAACTTGGCATAACAGAATAATTCATAGAAAAATTTATAAGATAAATTTCTTATGAAAAGATTATTCCGTTAAAAGGAGACTTGGCGATTAAGAGACTACTATATAAAGGTACCAAGGCAAGGCTTGGAAATTAATCTAAGAGATCAAGGATTCTTGCCTAGCTTCTCTCCCTCTCCCTCTTCTAGTGCCGCCGGCCCTAGAGCCCTCCCCCTTTGCCGTGAGCATTGATAGATACCATTTTGTTGACTATTTTAATTGCTAAAATCCATGTTTGACCTATGTTTTTATTGCTTAATTGTGAAATTGCCCTAGGTTTTAGAACTTACTCTTATTTTGGACTTAATTGCAAATTCACACATATTTGGATTATTTGGCCATTTAATTTCTTGATCTATTTTTGTAGGCATGAAAGGTTCATGGACCTAGGGCATATTGGGTCAAACTTGAGTCGGAAGTGACCCGGATCGAGTTATCAAGAGTAGGATTAAATCTGGGCCGTCCGATTCAAGAGCGGCTAGATCTGAGCTATCCGGAACCATCTGAAGCAATACGAGCTAGGGTTAGTGTTGATCAAGCACTCTGATCAAGATCTCAAGGTTCCATCCCAATCAGAGCTCATTCAACCGTTGGATCAAGCTCGGAGGGCTCTAGATCGTCCATTCAAAGATTGGGTTGATCTGGACCATCCGTTGCAAATCTGGAGGATCCGAGCTACCACGAGGCAGATCCTGACCCCAGATCATCATCATCAAAGTTTGGCTCAAATCAGAGCAAGATCAGCCGTTGGATTTCCTCCGATCAATCTGAACTGTCCACTGATATGTATTTAATCAAACTCATCCGCAGCCTTCTCGTTGTCGCGTCTTCGCCGCAACAGTAGCATCTTCATCGACTTCTTCGTTTTCTTTGTAGTTTTCTTAGTTTTGAAGGCGTGACCACTCAATCTCTACCTTGGATCAAATTCTGAGTCATTGGGGATAGCTTCCTTGGAGAATTCAGCTCAAACTGCATCGGAAAAGGGCTGTTTGAGTGTTTTGGCAGCTCAGCAATCCAGTCACTTGTACCTCTTCCGTGAGCCATTTCCGACCATCTGAGCCGGCTGTAGGGGTTCTCAGGTGAGCTCAGATGGTCCTCGAATTATCATAGCAACCACCATCAACTGAGGCTGAGGAGATTGGATTGAAATTCCAGCTGCGTGCGTTTTCAGCAGAGTGATCGATTGAAGATGATTTCTAGTGATTTGCTGAGCCTAGTGGTTCGAAGCCAGCTCTTGCTTGACGACCAAGAAGATTTTGAGCTAGAGAAGGGTTGAGGATTAGTTTACTTGGTTAATTTTCATTGTTTGTAGCTGTAATTTCATTTCTGCAGTGTTTCAGTTTCTGAATTTCTTATCAGCTGCTGTAGTTTGTTTTTCCAATTCGATTCAGTGTTAATTAGGATTAATTCTTGCAAGTAAATCAATAGGTAGCTTGTTTAGTGAACAAGTGTTGTTAATTACAGTTTATTTCATGTTTCTTTGATTGCGATTCATTTTTATTGCTGCATATCAGTTTTTTTTCCTATTACAGTATGCATATCATTCTTCTTTTCTGCAATTCTCTTTAGCTCTAAAACCTTTAGCTAATTTCGCATCTAGTGTTTTAATTTAGTTGAACTAAGTTGTTCACTTTTAGCTTCAGTTCTTAGTTTTTGTTAGCTTAGTAATTCTACATTTCATTTCTGAATTTCTTCCCATCCTGCTGTATTTCAGTTCTTCCTTCAAGATGATTCTGCACATAAGTTGAGTTCTGAATTTCTGTTTCTGCACTCATATTCTTCTGAAGTTTGTGTGAAGGGAACCTTAGATCCTCTGCATCTTGTCCGAACATCAATTCTGTGCATTAGTTTCAGTTTGTTGCTTGTTCTGCTTGCAAGTTGTAGCTAAATTTCTGCGGGCAGATTTTGTTTCTGCACAATTGCTTCTGCATTGCGTTCTTTTGACTGATCAGACTTGGATTCGAAATTCTTCATTCACTTTAGCATAATACTTCACTGGTGGTATCATTTTCTAAGCTGAATTGTTTAGTTTTAGTTATGAAATTGTCATGTTTACAGTTCAAGTATTTAGTCAGCTTTTGGCACATTAGTTCCTGCATTTTGCTGGCAAGTTAACTCCAATTCTGCATGTTGTATCAAGTTCAGTTTCAGCACTAAATTGTATCAAGTCTAAACATATCTTTAAGTGTGCTATTGAGCTTGAAAACAAATGGTTTTGCATTCAACTTGATTCTGAATTCTAGGATTTAATTCTGTATATCAGTTGTAATTGTTTGCTCTTTAGTATCAAGTGGAGTTTTGGCATCAATCTTGTATTAGTTTGTTAATAGATTGTTTATCATTTGGTTGGTTTTGATTTATAAATCCTGAAGTTGAACACAAGGTGTGATGTGCCATTGCATTTTGTATCAGTTTGATGTCTTAAGGTTGCAAGTTTGCATTAATTGATTAAAGTATCATTTGGTCAAGCTTATTTATTGCCATCACTTTGTTTAGTTTATTAGCTAAGTTTCCTCTATTTTCATTGCATCTCCATTTCTATTTGAAACCAAACCCAAATTACATTCGAAACCCAAAAATATCAACGACACATAAATACAAGCATCGAATCAAACCATCTCAACTAGTCCCCAGGAAAAATACGACCTGTGGCCCCTTTACTACGTTTCATATTTTGATCGTAAAAAGGGTTTCTAGCATTTCTTACAAATTCTAAATTCTGATGGTCCCACAATTCGTGACAACTTTAACCTAGTATTTCGGGGCCATCAAATTTTTGGCGCCGTTGCCGGGGAAGCAACTAGTTGATTTGTTTAATTTTTGCTTGTGTGCTTTTGGACATATCATTGGGTTCTATTTTATTTTGCTTTATCTTTTGTATACGGTTGCTGTCATTTTTCTTGTTTGTTTTGTGACAGGACTGCCAGTTCAAAATGTTCTCATCTACTTACCAGCAGCCGTGTCCACAATTTCAGCAGAACCAACCTTTTAATCAGCAACCAAATCAATTTTTTCAGCCACAAGGTCAACAATTTCAGCAAGATTTTCAGCCAAGTCAGAATTTTCAGATTGGGCAGCCACAATTCTAGAATTTTCAGCCCAACTTTCAGCAACCACCCTTCCATCAAGTTCAACCAAATCAAGGATTTCAGCATTTTAACCAAAATTTCTAGTAGCCTTTTGTAAGTTTTCAGTAAGGAAATAATCAATTTCAGCCTCCACCTCAGCCATGGCAGCAAGAATTTCAACCCATACAAAATTTTCAGCAACTTCTTCAACATTCACAGCCCTTTAATCAGAATTTCCAGCAACAAACCCAGAATTTCCAGCCCCCGCAATTTCAGTTTTCACCACCACAATTTCAGCCTCAGATCCAGGATTTCCAGGGCTACAATTTTCAGCAATCTCCACCAACTTGTGAACCAAATTTTCAACAGTTTAATCAGCCTGTTCAACCATTTTATCAACCCCCACAGTCTCAATTTCAACAAATGTTTCAACAAGAGCTTCAAAACCTCGGAAGGCAAATGGAACAAGTGGCTAGTGATTTGAATCAGATAAAAGCCCAAAGATCAGAACAATTATCTTCTCAAGCTACTTTTAATTCTGAGAGCCCCGGAGTTGATTTTATCTCAGTTCAAGGTGACCCTAGTGCATGGCCAAGTCCTTCTTCAAGTGATCTTAGAATTTTAGAAGAAGAAGAAGAAGAAATCATTAAAATCAGGGCACCTACAGCATGCATTCCTCCGGAGATTCCTACTCAAAATCCATTTCCAAATTTTTAAGCTCAAGAAGAAGAAACTGAAGCTCCACAGGACCATTCTAGACTTTTATTTTGTGATGATAGTATTATTGATGGTCCTAATTTTTCTAATTTGGTTGATACAGGAATGGTTGAGGGAACATGCATGGGAGATAATTCCATAGGTGTAGGGGATTGCACTAAGCCTCAGGGACCACCACACGATTCAGAGAATGAACCAGAAAGTGTAGGGACTTGCATAGTGGAAGCAAGCACCCAAGGATCACCTGCTTTAGTTGAATGTCCACCAGAGCCTGAACCTGAAGTGGAGCTTGAACATGATCAGGAGGAGAACACAGATACATCTACTCTTGTAGAACTTTCAGGTATTCTTAAGCACGCTCAGGTATGTATTTCTCCTTGTTGTTCAGAAAAATTCAGCGAGGTACCTAGTGCTGACTTTATTGGTTCTGAAGAATTTATTGATATACCTTGTGTAGAGACTGCTAGTGAAAATCCAGTTGAGGTACCAAAAATTGATTTTATTGGTCGTAGTGCATTACTTGATACATCTCTTGTAGATATGGATTGCGAAATAATTTTAGAGGCACCTATAATTGATGTTGTTTGTTATGATGAATTACTTGATACATCTTTTGTGGATATGGATAGTGAAAAATTTTTAGAAGTGCTTGAAATTGATGTTATTTATTGTGATGAATCTCTTGCTATATCTTATGCTGAGGTTGAATGTGAAAAACTTATGGAGGTATCTGAGATTGATTTTATTGGCTGTGACACATTGCTTGATACATCCTTGATAGAAAATAATTGTAAAATTTCTATTGAAGTGCTAAAATTTGATTTCTTTGTTTGTGATGAGTTTCTGGATGCATTTTTTGTAGAAAATAATTGTGAAAAATTTATTGAGGCACTAAGAATTGATTTAATTGGATATGATGCAGATTTGGATACATTTCATGCAGAGACTGATATTATTTTATTTCCTTTGTACCCTGCACGCTTGAGAGAGGTATTACATTGTTTTGCAGGGTCAAGAAGACTTCAGGAGTGGGTGCTCCAACTGAACAGACTTCAACCTCCTGGAAGGATTTCTAAAAGGCATAAAGAAGGAGGAGATGATTTTACTTTAATTCGAAGCACTCCATTCCTTCAATGGATCTTGAACCTGAATCGCCTTAGGCCACCAGAGCAATTTTCTGTAAAGTTCAAGTGTGGGGGAGTCTCAATTCTCTCAGCCACCCATGTTCCTCCACTACCACGATGGAGGCTCCTTCTTGATAGACTCCGTCCACCAGAAATAAGGGGAGATTGTTCTTTCTTGTATTTTCCTTTATTGCATATTTTCAGTTTTAAAATTAGGTCTTGCTAATAAATACGTGAGTAGAGTAACATAAATAAAAGTCATTGTAAATATCATGTCTTTTCTGTTAGCACTTTTTCTTGCATGAATAGGAATAAATGTGTCTCTTAGGTTATCTCCATAGCATTTTAGAGTCTTTTGAAAATAAATTAAATTTGGTTGTTAAAACTTAGGGTTTGAGTTCATGGATGAATTCTTGGATGCTTGAGTACTACTTAGCTTTAGATTCTTAATTGATGATTTGAGATGAATCATTTGCACCAAGTGAGAATTAGCCTTATATTTGTGACACATACATGTTATTGTACTCTAGAACTTGCTTAGGTTCTTTCTAAGCCATATTTCAATGATTGGATCACATCTATAGAGGCTAATCACTTTGTTTACCTTTCCATATCAATTTTGGCAAAAATCATGTTCATTCCATATTTCTTTACTTATTTCCTACTTTTACCCTCATGTTTCTTTGGACTTGTTGTTTGAGATGTTTCTAATGCTATTTTGCCCGAGACGGACAAAGATTTAAGTGTGGGGGAGTGATTGGTGATTTGGAATGAATTTTCATCAAGGATGCACTTCATTTCGGAAAAAAAAAATTCATGTGCCAAGTGAGTGAGTTTGGTGTCAAGAATGCACAAGAAGAAGTGGACAAGGATGGAACCAATTTGAATTGGAGATGAAGTGGATCTTAAAAACCTGCTAGGGAAACATATGGCATGAAAAAAAAACAGAAAAAATCTGTGTCATATGAAGAAAAATCTGAAATTAATGGAGTTTGTAGCACAGATGGAGGATGAAATCAGTAACACTTTGCTACAATCTGAATTGAGCTGCAAAGTGCTGAAAAATCTATGAAAAGCTGCTGTGAATTTTTGCATTCGAAAAAAAATTCAGTGGGGGAAGCTAGTAAGGCAGTTTGTACCAATTTCTAATTGAATTCTTGCTTTCTAAATCATCAATGCCTTGCTGCCTTTAAATCGAACTTGCAGAATGATTTTCAATTGAACAAAACCTCTTGGGAGCAGAATTGAAACTGCTGAATGAAATCAGCAGTGAAGGAAAATTGCAGGGCAGTGAATTCAGCAATAATCTGAAAGGAAGCACTCAAATCTTGTATTGCCATTCGATGAGAGCTCTTGTGATGTGTAACTGCTATGAAGAAATCAGAGAGCCACCTTCACTAGCCATTAGATATTTCGAAAAGCAGCAAGCTGAGAAAGCAGTAGAAAAGAGAAGAAATCAGATGGAATGCAGTCTTGGCACAGTTTTGTATCAATCCAAACTGAATTTGGTTTTCTTAAATCAGCAAATGCTTTGCTGCATCTGAACAGAATTGGCCGAATGTTTTTAGCTGAATTCAACCTCTTGGTGAGCAGGTTTTAAGTAACAGCTGCTAGAGAGTTTATCAGAACAGAAGAAAGAAAGAAAAAAATGCAGTGCAGGAACTTTCAAGTGAAAAATTTAATTCTTCCACTACCAATTGATGCAAGTACCAATTGATATTAATTGTTTTGAGAAAACAAAGATTGCAAGATCTGAATCATTGGGTATGAAACTGAAACATGAAACACAGAAAAAAAAACAGAACCGAAAAAAAAAGAGAAGAAGAACAAAACAGTTTGTAAGCAAAGAGGAGATAAAGTGGCACACAATTGAAGACTTGGCACTATAAATCATTGAAGTTCTCTCATCTGATTTAAGCCTTGCTCCATTACATTCTGATTTCATTAGAGAGAAAGGAAGAAAAAAAAATTCAGAAAAGGAAAAAGAAGGAAACAAGTTGGCACACAAGATGGAAAGTTGGCACAACGGAGTTGATGAGGCTTTTTCATCAAAATTTTGAAGGGCAATACCAAAGCCTCCGTCTACCACACATTGGATTTCATTATGATGATTGATGAGAGGGCAAAGTGCATCGAAAACATTCTTGAGCATTCAAGTCTCCCACTCCATCCATTTTCCATTTTCTTGGCTTTTACTTCATTTCTTACCATTTCCTATTTCTTTCATTTGTTTTATAGATGTTGATCCTAATCATGAATAATGGTGGAGAGTAGATAATAAGCAAGCCTATGGTAGTGCAAGAAGCATGTGTGTTTGAGTGAGCTCCACTTCCATCATCAATTTAGAACTTAAGGAGAGAGCCACCAAAATTTTCCTTGAAAGGCTAGTGATTTAAATTCATCTCAATGACTCATGATGGAGGAAAAGGCAAAGCTGTTGATTTAAGGATAAGATACTAATCCATAGAGCTTAGATTTATGAGAATTGACAACCTTAGGTAATTTCTTTTCATTTGTTTCTAATTATGCTTAAGAAAACCCAAGGGATACATACTTAGTGGTTTCGCGAGACGCTCAAGGTTAAGTGTGGGGGAGTTGATAGATACCATTTTGTTGACTATTTTAATTGCTAAAATCTATGTTTGACCTATGTTTTTATTGCTTAATTGTGAAATTGCCCTAGGTTTTAGAACTTACTCTTATTTTAGACTTAATTGCAAATTCACAAATATTTGGATTATTTGGCCATTAAATTCTTGATCTATTTTTGTAGGCATGAAAGGTTCTTGGACCTAGGGCATATTGGGTCAAACTTGGGTCGGAATTGACCCGGATCGAGTTATCAAGAGTAGGATTAAATATGGGTCGTCCGATTCAAGAGCGGCTAGATCTGAGCTATCCAGAACCATCTGAAGCAATCCGAGCTAGGGTTAGGGTTGATCAAGCACTCTGATCAAGATCTCAAGGTTCCATCCCAATCAGAGCTCATTCAACCGTTGGATCAAGCTCGGAGGGCTCTAGATCGTCCATTCAAAGATTGGGTTGATCTGGACCATCCGTTGCAAATCTGGAGGATCCGAGCTACCACGAGGCAGATCCTGACCCCAGATCATCATCATCAAAGTTTGGCTCAAATCAGAGCAAGATCAGCCGTTGGATTTCCTCCGATCAATCTGGACCGTCCACTGATATGTATTTAATCAAACTCACCCGCAGCCTTCTCGTTGTCGCGTCTTCGCCGCAACAGTAGCATCTTCATCGACTTCTTCGTTTTCTTTGTAGTTTTCTTAGTTTTGAAGGCGTGACCACTCAATCTCTACCTTGGATCAAATTCTGAGTCATTGCGGATAGCTTCCTTGGAGAATTCAGCTCAAACTGCACCGGAAAAGGGCTGTTTGAGGGTTTCGGCAGCTCAGCAATCCAGTCACTTATACCTCTTCCGTGAGCCATTTCCGACCATCTGAGCCGGCTGTAGGGGTTCTCAGGTGAGCTCAGATGGTCCTCGAATCATCATAGCAACCACCATCAACTGAGGCTGAGGAGATTGGATTGAAATTCCAGCTACGTGTGTTTTGAGCAGAGTGATCGATTGAAGCTGATTTCCACTGATTTCCTGAGCCTAGGGGTTCGAATCCAGCTCTTGCTTGACGACCAAGAAGATTTTGAGCTAGGGAAGGGTTGAGGATTAGTTTACTTGGTTAATTTTCATTGTTTGTAGCTGTAATTTCATTTCTGCAGTGTTTCAGTTTCTGAATTTCTTATCAGCTGCTGTAGTTTGTTTTTCCAATTCGATTCAGTGTTAATTAGGATTAATTCCTGCAAGTAAATCAGTAGGTAGCTTGTTTAGTGAACAAGTGTTGTTAATTACAGTTTATTTCATGTTTCTTTGATTGCGTTTCATTTTTATTGCTGCGTATCAGTTTTTTTTCCTGTTACAGCTTGCGTATCATTCTTCTTTTCTGCAATTCTCTTTAGCTCTAAAACCATTAGCTAATTTCGCATCTAGTGTTTTAATTTAGTTGAACTAAGTTGTACACTTTTAGCTTCAGTTCTTAGTTTTTGTTAGCTTAGTAATTCTGCATTTCATTTCTGAATTTCTTCCCATCCAGCTGTATTTCAGTTCTGCCTTCAAGATGATTCTGCACATAAGTTGAGTTCTGAATTTCTGTTTCTGCACTCATTTGCTTCTGAAGTTTGTGCGAAGGGAACCTTAGATCCTCTGCATCTTGTCCGAACATCAATTCTGTGCATTAGTTCCAGTTTGTTGCTTGTTCTGCTTGCGGGTTGTAGCTAAATTTCTGCGGGCAGATTTTGTTTCTGCACAATTGCTTCTGCATTGCGTTCTTTTGACTGATCAGACTTGGATTCGAAATTCTTCATTCACTTTAGCATAATACTTCACTGGTGGTATCATTTTCTAAGCTGAATTGTTTAGTTTCAGTTATGAAATTGTCATGTTTACAGTTCAAGTATTTAGTCAGCTTTTGGCACATTAGTTCCTGCATTTTGCTGGCAAGTTAACTCCAATTCTGCATGTTGTATCAAGTTAAGTTTCAGCACTAAATTGTATCAAGTCTAAACATATCTTTAAGTGTGCTATTGAGCTTGAAAACAAATGGTTTTGCATTCAACTTGATTCTGAATTCTAGGTTTTAATTCTGTATATCAGTTGTAATTGTCTGCTCTTTAGTATCAAGTGGAGTTTTGGCATCAATCTTGTATCAGTTTGTTAATAGATTGTTTATCATTTGGTTGGTTTTGATTTACAAATCCTGAAGTTAAACACAAGGTGTGATGTGCCATTGCATTTTGTATCAGTTTGATGTCTTAAGGTTGCAAGTTTGCATTAATTGGTTAAAGTATCATTTGGTCAAGCTTATTTATTGCCATCACTTTGTTTAGTTTATTAGCTAAGTTTCCTCTATTTTCATTGCATTTCCATTTCTATTTGAAACCAAACCCAATTTACATTCGAAACCCAAAAATATCAACGACACATAAATACAAGCATCGAATCAAACCATCTCAACTAGTCCCCAGGAAAAATACGACCTGTGGCCCCTTTACTACGTTTTCATATTTTGATCGCAAAAAGGGTTTCCAGCATTTCTTACAAATTCTAAATTCTGATGGTCCCACAATTCGTGACAACTTTAACCTAGTATTTCGGGGCCATCAAGCTTCCACCACCAAGAAGAAGCCGAAGAAGAAGAAGAAGCGGGCGCGACTCCTTCCTTCCTCCCGGAATCTTGATTCCGTTCTTCGTTTGGTGGTTAGTTTTTCATCTCTCTCTTGGTATTCTTGTCGTGCCTTTGGAGAATCTAGTAGTTCTTGTCGGCACGAAACTTGTGGCTTTGCGAAGTCATCCCGAAGAAAACCCGGCGTGGACGCGAATAGAGGCAGAGCTTCCAAGGGACGCTACGGTTGGATCTCGTCCCTTTCTACGAGTTTCGCGAGGTATTAAGTAAATTAGTTTACTTTTTGCAAAATTTTAAATGTATGATCATGTCTCCACAACATAAGGTTGCATGCTAGATACGTGGTTAAAATAATTTGAGAAATTATTTATGCTAAATCTTCCGCTACACGTAATTAAATTTTAAAATTACGAACCCGTATACATGTCAACATGCACCCGGTCCCAACAGTGGTATCAGAGCCAGTTAGTGTTCGACATAATCATATAATTGTTTTGCGGAAAACTTTGTCATGATCTCAATTTTGGAAAATTTTCCAATTATGGAAACATTCCAATTATGATAAATTTTAGATTTAGGAATTTCAAAGTTTAGAAATCCTCATGAAATTTCGCAAACTTTTGAAATATCCTAGTTTCTGAAATATTTTGATAATTGTGAATTTTGGAAATCTCGCCAATTTTGAAAATTTCCTATTTTGGAAATTTTCTAATTTTGGAAATATGTAAGTTTTCTTTGTACCAGAAACATACAATTATTCTGAAAACCTATTACGAAATCTCGCAATTTTGGGCACTTTCTTTCAAGAAAGTCTAGACAAATTTATGGATTATTAATTGACAATTAAATTCGAATTAGTTTTAAATTATTAACAAAATTCTTTATTTTGGATTGAGCCTCGGGGAGCCGTCCAATTTAAAGTTAGTTGTTGTAATTTAATTTCCTATTTTGAATAAAATTGTCATGTTTAATTTGGTTACGCCTCGGGGAGCGGACCAAATTAGATTCAACAAATTCCTTTTTTTTGGGTATCTGAACCTCGGGGAGCCACCCAAAGAAAATAATTTGTTGAAATTAATAAATCCATAAATAAAATATGTAATCAAATCTTGGAAATTTTGAGGTGATTCTCAAACGATAATTTCCTTATTTGATTTAAGAGGTGATGCTCTTACATATTGTTGTCTCCAAAATTAATTAGGAAAATGGTTTCCTATAGAGTTTTCTTAAATAAGATTTTCATGAAAATAATATGTGGTTGAATTAAGGGAATCTGTCTCTTAATTTAATAAGATTTGATTTATAGAAATCAAAGTCTTAAACATATTATTTCCGAAATTGATTATGACAATTTAGGAAATTGTTTCCCAAAACAATTCCTTAAATAAAGTATGAAATTAGAATTAGGAAATCCGGTTCCTAATTCAATTAATGAGACTTGATAAATTAAGTCACATACATACTTTATTAAGGAAATCGTTAGTACATGACATAATTATATGTCATGAATGTGCTTAGAAAAGAAAGGATGAGACCCAAGACCCCTTACGAAATATTAAGGCCAACACCTTCCATTAATATGGTTAGAACCGGAGTTTTGTTTCTCGTTTGGGTTGATGGACACATCCATGCCCGGCTTGAACCTCAACATCTTCAAACTATGGAATTAGTTTATGATTAATA
This sequence comes from Boesenbergia rotunda, assembly GCA_024364735.1. Classification (NCBI taxonomy): domain Eukaryota; kingdom Viridiplantae; phylum Streptophyta; class Magnoliopsida; order Zingiberales; family Zingiberaceae; genus Boesenbergia; species Boesenbergia rotunda. Next base: position 738,838 of record JAGFNQ010010407.1, on the reverse strand, counting down.
TAATTGGAGTCAGAGGTCAATCCTTAGTTTTAGTTGTTGGACACATCCAAGCCTGACTAAACGGTTGAATGAACTCCAACCATATTAAAACTATTTCTTGATTAATGGGTCAGCCTTAAGCTTGGAGCATCGATTTGTTGTGCCACAGCCAAGGTCGATGTAAAGAGAGGTGCAGTTGGGTGCTATGTATATTGTTGCATACTTGTTAATGAGTTAACAACCCAATGATTTATGCAAACATTCACTTAGTTGATAGCATAAAGTGATAGTTACATATATGTGATATGTAATCGGTATAATTACCTACCTTCATAGCTAAGAATAACTTGATGGCCACAGCCATGGTTGTTCTTATCTATGGTTGGATATCAACCTATTTGGAGGTATTCCAACGATCTCCCGAATTAATAAAAAGGGTTATTCAATTCGAAAAATAAATAGGATTTAATTAATGTATGTTGATGCATTCTTTATCTTTCTTCTCACATAAGCTCAATTTGTATTTCTAGGATAATCACTCGATCATGTCTTCTCTGAATTTGCGTTCCATTTTGGACACCAATAAACTGACTGGGCCAAACTTCATGGACTGGCTTCGAAACCTGAGGATAGTCCTCAAGGCAGAGAAGCTTGCTTATGTCCTTGAAGATCAACTTCCCAACCGTCCTCCAGAAAATGCAACTCCAGACCAGTTAGTGGCCTATCAGAAACATGTGACCGATTCTGAACTTGCGAGTTGCATCATGCTAGTCGCTATGGTACCTGAGCTGCAAAAGCAGCATGAGCATATGGATGCTTATACCATCATCTTCCATCTTCATGAGTTATTTGACAAGCAGGCGAGATCCGAAAGGTTCGAGGTCTCTAGACTCCTCTTCACCTCTAAAATGCAGGAAGGCATTTCTGTCTCACAGTTTGTGTTGAAGATGTTGGAGTACATTGAGCGACTAGGCACACTCGGTTTTACAATGGATCATGAATTAGGTATTGACTTAATTCTGCATTGTTTGCCCAAAAGTTATTCACAATTTGTGATGAACTATCGGATGAACAAGCTGGAGACTACCATTCCTGAGTTGCTCAACCTGCTGAAGACTGTAGAGCCTTCTGTGAAGCAGGATCAGAAGACGGTACTGTTATTTGGTTCCTTAAAGAAAGGTTCTAAGAGGAAGGCCAAAGAACAGAATAAGGGAAAGAAGAAAAAGGCCAAAAAGATACCAAAAGACACTTGCCATCACTGTGGCAAGGAGGGTCACTGGCGAAGAAACTGCAAGGTTTATCTTGAGTCCTTGAAGAAGAAGGCATCCGATGCCCCATCCACTTCAGGTATCTTCGTTATTGAATGTCACTCTATTTCCTCAACCACCTGGGTACTTGATACTGGGTGTAGCTCACATATATGTAATGACATACAGGGCTAAGGAATAGAAGAAGACTCGTCAAGGGAGAAGCGAATTTGCGAGTTGGAAATGGAGCAAAGATTGCTGCTGTTGCTATCGGAACATATTTGCTAAAGCTCCCTACTGGACGTGTCTTAGAATTGGATAATTGTTATTTTGTTCCTTCGTTAATAAAGAACATTGTATCTATTTCATGTTTGAATGAAAAGGGTTATCATTTAACTTTTAGTAACAATTGTTGTTACATAACTTTAAATGGTGTTCTTTATGGGACCGGAACATTGTGCAATGGTATCTACACGTTAGATTTATCCAGTGACGTTTTCAATATCGAAGTTAGCAACAAACGTGCTCGAATAGATAATCGAATAGACTCCTATACGTGGCATTGTCGTCTTGGCCATGTAAGTAAGAAACGCATGACCAAATTACACCGATGTGGAATTTTGGAATCATTTGAACCCGGTTCATTTGAAAGGCAAGATGACCAAATTACCCTTTTCCGGAAAAGGTAATCCAGTGGGAGAATTGCTTGGTCTAATACATACTGATGTATGTGGACCAATGTCAACTCTTGCACAAGGAGGCTATAACTATTTCATTACCTTTATCGATGATCACTCACGATTCGGGTATGTGTTCTTGATGAAACACAAATCTGATGCTTTTGAGAAATTCAAAGAGTTCAGAAATGAAGTAGAGAAACAGCTTGGCAAAAGTATTAAGATACTTCGATCCGATCGGGGTGGTGAATACTTAAGTCAAGAGTTTCAAGATTATCTTAGGGACAATGGGATATTGTCTCAATGGACTCCGCCATATACACCACAGCATAATGGTGTATCTGAGAGGTGTAACCGAACCTTGATGGACATGGTTAGATCTATGATGAATCATGCAACTCTTCCAAAATCCTTTTGGGGCTATGCGCTTAAGACAACTGTTTACTTGCTAAATAGAGTCCCGACCAAGGTAGTCTCTACTACTCCATATGAGATGTGGAATAGTAAGAAACCTCACTTAACTCACCTTAAGATATGGGGTTGTCCTGCTTATGTGAAGCGGACTGTATCAGACAAATTGGATGCTTTCTGATAAATGTCTATTTATTAGATACCCTAAGGAAACGAAGGGTTACCAATTCTATCATCCCTTGGAACAAAAGGTGTTTGTTTCAAGACATGCTGTATTTCTAGAAAAAAAATTTCTTTTACAAGAAAACAGTGGGAGTGGCATTGAACTTGAAGAAGTTCAAGAAACTCCAATAGACATTACAGAGAGACCTAGTCTAGACCCACAACCAATAACTCATAATGATGAGCTATCAGTTGAACCTAAAACAACACCACCTCTTCGTAGGTCTGATAGAACACGCAATATTCCAGAGAGATACAGATTTCTCATAAGTGAATCGAACGATGAGTTACTTATAAGCGATGACGAACCTATCAGTTATGAAGATGTTCTGAAAAGTTCAAAAAGGGACAAATGACTTGAAGTCATAAAGTCGGAAATGGATTCCATGTACGAATATCAAGTATGGAACTTGGTTAACCCACCTGAAGGGATTAAGCCCATAGGGTGCAAGTGGGTTTTCAAGAAGAAAACCGACATGGAAGGTAATGTTGTTACCTTTAAGGCTAGATTAGTGGCAAAAGGATATCGTCAGAAATAAGGAATTGATTATGACGAAACATATTCGCCAGTAGCTATGCTTAAATCCATTCGGATGCTCCTGGCCATAGCAGCTCATTATGATTATGAGATATGGCAAATGGATGTGAAAACAGCTTTCCTTAATGGAAACCTGCTTGAGGATATATACATGATACAACCTGAAGGTTTCACATCGGATGATAAAACCAAAATATGTAAGCTTCGATGATCCATATATGGACTGAAGCAAGCATCCAGGAGCTGGATCATCCGTTTTGATGAGACAATCAAAGAGTTTGATTTCTCACAAAATCCTGACGAACCTTGTGTGTACAAGAAGGTTAGTGGGAGTGCAGTCGTATTCCTAGTACTATATGTCGATGACATATTGCTTATAGGAAATGATATATCAGTCTCACAGTCGGTTAAAATTTGGTTGTCCAAAACTTTCTCCATGGAAGACCTGGGAGAAGCAACCTATATCCTTGGGATTAGAATCTATAGAGATAGATCAAAACGGTTGCTTGGTCTTTCGCAGTCTACATATATAGACCGAGTGCTAAAAAAGTTTAGCATGACGGAATCCAAGAAAGGTTACCTTCCCATTAGGCATGGGATCAACATTTCAAAGTCCATGTGTCCGCGCACAGAAGACGAGAGGATTTGCATGAATAAAATTCCTTATGCATCCGCGATAGGATCTATCATGTATACTATGTTATGTACTAGGCCCGATGTATTGTATGCTCTGAGCGTCACGAGCAGATACCAGTCTGATCCAGGAATGGATCATTAGGCGGCTGTCAAGACAATCCTTATGTACTTAAGAAGAACTAAGGATGTGTTCCTAATATATGGAGAAGGAGATATGTTAATACGTGGGTATACAGATGCCAGTTTCCTGACAGATAAGGATGACTCCAAATCTCAGTCTAGATACGTATTTACTTTGAATGGAGGCACAATAAGTTGGAAGAGTTCCAAGCAAGACACTGTAGCGGATTCTACCACGGAAGCGGAATATATTGCGGCTTCGGAAGCAGCAAAAGAAGCAGTCTGGATCAACAAGTTTGTCTCGGAACTTGGTGTGGTTCCAACCATTGATGAAGCAATACCAGTTTACTGCGACAACAATGGAACTATTGCACAAGCAAAGGAACCAAGGTCTCATTAGCGATCCAAACACGTGCTTCGCCGCTATCATCTGATCAGAGAGATTATAAGTAGGAATGATATACAAATTGAGAAAATTCCCACTGAAAGGAATTTAGCGGATCCTTTAACTAAGGCCTTGCCTCAAAGCAAGTTTGAGGGTCATGTTAGAGCCTGTGGTATTGGATACCGTAGCGATTGGAATTAGGCCAAGTGGGAGTTTGTTAGTAATATGAGAGAAGTGTCCTAAGGCAATCGCCTTATGATTGTAATCATTTACTTTAATAAATGAATATTCACTATTTGAGTATACATGTTCGTGTATTTGATTGAGATCTTAAACTCATTTACTGAATGTCCGCAATACAATTCACAGCATGAGAGAATTTGTGATGAATTTACAACTAGTGATTATCTCTACATGTGCAATTGTGAAGTATTGAAATTATCCCTAGTCGATGAATTGATAAATACGGACACTATCAATTCTGTTGAGACTAGCATGGGTTATTCTCTAATCAGCTGATTCTCACTGGCTGGTGACATTGGGATGTCCGGAGATAAACATGAATGCTAGTTAAACATGAATGCTAGTTAAGGGAACTAGTTCATTGGAGTGACTAGCTGTAAGACTTCATATGGTAATCTACATATAGATATGACAATGAAGTTCTTACTGCAGCTTATGTGCGATGTTCCTTTCACTTGCGGTGTTCAAGTCATCTTGGTCATGAAGACTTATACTTTGACATCTTAAGCAAGCATCTCCAAGGAGGTGTGGACCCAGGATGGTTGGGTATAAGCCGAAGTGCCCGAAGATGTTTGAACAACCTATAAAGAATTCACCACTCCTTGCGAGGGGATGTATACCCAAGGCCTATCGTCGGATTGTTTCTCGAAGCCTCTGGCCAGAGCTTGACATGTTCAGAGTATGAATCTCTTAAATACATGAGAGTAATTAGAATCCGTAGGACGAGAGAACGTTACTTGGGCTAGGTGTGACGTAGTCAGCCTAGTGGGGACTGACACACATAGACCATGTCCTGAACTAAGTGGGTATAAGATGGTGAAGGGAATGAGGTACGATTCATTAAAGCTGCTGAAGGGTTTCAGAATAGTTTCTGAGGTCAACCGTTGATTTTTTGATTAATTGGGGATCATGATGTACTACTAGGTGCCACTCATGATCGTTCTATAAATAGTTAATTATAGACGGCCAACATAAATCGAAAGCCTATTTAGTCACACGCACTATGAGTAGTCCGAGGGATTTAAAACGAGTTGAAAATTGAATTTTTCAATCAAGAGAGATAAGTCGAATCTGAATTTTTCAGAGACGCATCCGAAGCATAAAATGGTTAAGTCTTATGAAGACTTATTGAACGAATTAAATGAGTTTAATTTGTGAGATCGTGGCTTGGGTTTGGCCGGCCAATGAGGGTCCCCACCCTCTTTGTTTGGTCGGCCACAATAAGAGGGACGAACCAAATTGTTTGGTTCAAAATTATAAAATAAACCGCGCGTGATTTGTCTTATAAAATTATGGATAAAGAAATTTGTATAAATAGATTTTTATAAAGAAATTTATATAAAGAAATATATATAAAGAGATTTATTTATCATAGAAATTAAAACAAACCTTGGAATGGTTTATTTTATTTTATAAAATCAATAATGGATTGATTTACTATGATAAAGAAATTTATATAAAGAAATTTATATAAAGAAATTTCTTTCCATAATAAAAGGGAGACATGGTTGTTTTTATTATAAATTAAGTTATAATAAAAACTTGGCATAATGGAATAATTCATAAAAAAATTTATAAGATAAATTTCTTATGAAAAATTTATTCCGTTAAGAGGAGACTTGGCGATTAAGAGGCTACTATATAAAGGTACCAAGGCAAGGCTTGGAAATTAATCTAAGAGATCAAGGATTCTTGCATGGCTTCTCTCCCTCTCCCTCTTCTAGTGCCGCCGGCCCTAGAGCCCTCCCCCTTTGCCGTGAGCTTCCACCACCAAGAAGAAGCCGAAGAAGAAGAAGAAGCGGGTGCGACTCCTTCCTTCCTCCCGGTATCTTGATTCCGTTCTTCGTTTGGTGGTTAGTTTTTCATCTCTCTCTTGGTATTCTTGTCGTGCCTTTGGAGAATCTAGTAGTTCTTGTCGGCACGAAACTCGTGGCTTTGCGAAGTCATCCCGAAGAAAACCCGGCGTGGACACGAATAGAGGCGGAGCTTCCAAGGGACGCTACGGTTGGATCTCGTCCCTTTCTACGAATTACGCGAGGTATTAAGTAAATTAATTTACTTTCTGTAAAATTTTAAATGTATGATCATGTCTCCACAACATAAGGTTGCATGCTAGATACGTGGTAAAAATAATTTGAGAAATTATTTATGCTAAACCTTCCACTGCACGTAATTAAATTTTAAAATTACGAACCCGTATCCATTTCAACATGCACCCGGTCCCATCAAAACCGAGGTCCGATCCAATTATAAAGTCTGTACAAATTGGATCACCTCTATTTTGGTCCTGTTCAATGCACACAAAGCATACTAGTGTAATTCTATGGTCAATATAAACCACACCTAATTACACTACAACCATCTAGATGGTTTGTCCATCTCCATCTCGGTTGTGAGCATTTGCATATACTATGCAAGGGATTGATAACATACTCTTTTGTGTGTCACCACACACCTTGTTAACTATAATGCAAAGTATCAGACTGTTATGCATATACTAATATAAACTTGCAACTGTGTTGTTGTGATTCTCTTTCAAAATGTAGATGATCATAGAAAAAGACAAGTCTTTTGGTATACATCCTAATAATCTCCCACTTATACTTAAAGACTCTGCTGTCCTCGCAGTACCATACAACTGACTCCCATATCCTCCACATGTCGATCAAAAGCTCTCGTCGGAAGGGCCTTAGTGAAAAGATCCACCAAGTTGTCCTCCGATGCAATCTTGGCAACAACTACTTCTCCTCGCTTTACGATTTCTCGTATCATGTGGTACTTGCGCTCTATGTGTTTACTCGCCTTATGGGCTCATTATTCCTTCGAGTTTGCAACTGCACCACTGTTATCACAATATATTGTGATAGATCTGGGCAAACCAAGAATCACATCCAAGTCCATCATGAAGTTCTTGAGCCATACAACTTCCTTGGCTACCTCTGAGGCTGCCACATACTCAGCTTCCATGGTGGAGTCCACCACTCATTATTGCTTGGTACTCCTCCATATTATGGCTCCACCTCCTAAAGTAATCATAAACCCTGAGGTAGACTTACTCTTGTCACTGTCCGACTGGAAATCTGAATCTGTGTATCCCACAGGAATGAATTGGTCTGCCCGGTAAACCAGCATATAGTCCCTACTCCATCTCAGATATTTCACTATATGCTTTACCGTAGTCCAATGTCCCTGTCCAGGGTTACTCTAATATTTGCTAACCATGCCTAAAGCAAAGCAGATCTATGGTCTCGTACACAACATAGCATACATGAGGCTTCCTACAGCTGATGCTTAAGGAACCACCTTCATTTTCTCTATCTCCTATGATGTTTTCGGACACATCTCCTTAGATAGAGGAGCTCAATGTCTGAAAGGTAGAAACCCTTTCTTGGAGTTTTCCATGTTAAAACGAGCCAGGACAGTGTCTATGTATGAAGCTTGGGATAAGCAGAACATACTTTTCTGGAGATCCCTTATGACCTTGATCCCAAGGATGTGTCCCGCTTCTCCTATGTCCTTCATATCGAACTGTTTGGACAACCATACTCATACATCTAACAACACTTTGACATTGTTACCAATGAGCAAAATGTCATCCACGTATACCTCTACATTTCCGTCACATCTCTTATATACACATGATTTATCCAGGCTTTGAATAAATCCATATGACCGGATTACCTCATCAAAGCGGATGTTCTATGATCGCGAAGCTTGCTTCAATCCATAAATGGACCGATCAAGCTTGCATACTAGATGCTCTTGTTAGTGATATGAGAGAAGTGTCCTAAGGCAATCGCCTTATGATGTAAACATTTATATTAATAAATGATAATTCACTATTTGAGTATACATGTTTTATGTATTTGATTGGGATCTTAAACTCATCTACTGAATGTCCGCAATATAACTCACAGCATAAGAGAATTTGTGATAGGATCACAACTAGTGATTATCTCTAATGTGCAATTGTGAAGTATTGAAATTATCCCTAGTCGATGAATTGATAAAAACGGACACTATCAATTCTGTTGAGACTAGCATGGGTTATTCTCTAATCAGCTGATTCTCACTGGCTGGTGACATTGGGATGTCCGGAGATAAACATGGATGCTAGTTAAGGGAACTAGTTCATTGGAGTGACTAGCTGTAAAACTTCATATGGTTATCTATATAGATATGTCAATGAAGTTCTTACTGCAGCTTAAGTGCGATGTTCCTTTGACTTGCGGTGTTCAAGTCATCTTGGTCATAGAGACTTATACTTTAACATCTTAAGCAAGCATCTCCAAGGAGGTGTGGACCCAGGATGATTGGGTATGAGCCGAAGTGCCCGAAGATGTTTGAACAGCCTACAAAGGATTCACCACTCCTTGCGAGGAGATGTATACCCAGGCCTATCGTCGGATTGTTACTCAAAACCTCTGGCCAGAGTAAATCATGTTTAGAGTGCGAGTCTCTTAAATACATGAGAGTAATTAGAAATCCAAAGGACGAGAAAGACACTAGTTGGGCTAGGTGTGACGTAGTCAGCCTAGTGGGGACTGACACATATAGACCGTGTCCTGAACCAAGTGGGTATAAGGTGGTGAAGGGAATGGGGCATGATTCATTAGAGCTGTTGAAGGGTTTCAGAATAATTTCTTCTGAGGTCAAACCGTTGATCTTTCGATTAATTGGGGATCATGATGTACTACTAGGTGCCACTCATGATCGTTCTATAATTGGTTGATTATAGACGGCCAACATAAATCGAAAGTCTATTTAGTCACACGCACTACGAGTAATCCGAAGGATTTAAAACGAGTTGAAAATTGGATTTTCCGATCAAGAGAAATAAGTCGAATCTGAGTTAATCAGAGGCGCAATGGAAGCTAAAAATGGCTAAGTCTTTTGAAGGCTTTTTGGGCGAATTAAATGAGTTTAATTCGCGTTGGTTCGGCTCGGTTTGGCCGGCCAAAGAGGGTGCAAGCCCTCCTTGGTTGGCCGGCCACCTAGAGGGAGAAAAACCAATTAATTTTGGTTTAATCAATAAAATAAATCTAGAGCGATTTATTTTATAAATTATGGATAAATAAATTTGTATAAAGAAATTTATATAAAGAAATTTATAGAAATTTATTCTTTTTTTTTGGAAGTTAAAATAATCCATGAATTGGTTTATTTTAATTTTATAAAATCAATTATGAATTGATTTTTCCATAATAAGAAAGTTTATAAATTTCTTATAAAATTTTATTCCATAATTTAAAGAGAAGAAGAATTTGTTTTATTATAAATTAGTTATAATAAGACTAGGCTTAACGGAATAAGTCATAAGAAATTTTATAAGATAAAATTCTTATGATAACTAATTCCGTTAATTCCGTTAAAGAGGAGACTTAGCGAGGGAGAAGTAACTATATAAGGAGCCATAGGCAAGCCTTGGATTCCGAACTAATCAATTGAGTAATTGAAATAGAGCTCTCCCTCTCTCTCTTAATTTCTCCTCTTCTCCTTCCCTTCTCCCCACCTAGGGCCGGCGCCCTCTTGGCCAATTAGGGCCGGCGCCCTCTTGAGGACCTAGGGCCGAAGCTCCTCCTTCCCATGGGTGAGTTGCCGTGAGCTTCAACAAGAAGGAGAAACCAAACCAAGAAGTAGAAGAAGCGGATCTCATCTCCCTCTCTCTCGGAATTCGATTCCGTTAATTCTTGGTGGTTAGTTTTCCTTTCCTCTCTTGATTTTTGTTTGTTGTGCCCATAGAGAATCTAGTAGTTCTCGTCGGCACAAAACTCGTGACTTTGCGAAGTCATCCCGAAGAGAACTCGGCGTGGACGCGAATAGAGGCGGAGCTTCCAAGGGACGCTACGGTTGGATCTCGTCCCTTTCTTCGAGTTACGAAAGGTATAAAGTAAATTAGTTTACTTTTCCGCAAAGTTTTATTTTATGATTATGTCAACACACTATAAGATTGCATGCTAGATACGAAGTTAAAATAATTTAGGAAATTATTTTATGCAAATTCTTCCGCTGCACGTAAAAATTTAAAAATTTTACGAACTCGTATCCTTGTCAACATGCACCCGGTCCCAACAGCTCTTTGCCCTTCGCAATGAATCCCTCTAGTTGCTTCATGTAGATGGTCTCCTCAAGACTTCTGTTAATGAAAGCTACCTTGACGTCCATCTGCCATACCTCATTGTCCATATGAGCGACAATAGATAAGAGAATCTGGATAGACATAAGCATGGCTACTGGCGAAAAGGTCTCCTCATAATCGATACCCTCTTTCTGAGTATACCCTTTCGCAACAAGACTAGCTTTGAAGGTCTCAACCATCATGTCTGATACTCTCTTTCTCTTGTAGATCAACTTGCATCCAATGACTTTTACACCATTGGGTGGTTCTACTAGCTCCCAGACGTGATTAGAATCCATAGATTCTATCTTGGAATTCGTTGCTCTTTGCCAAGAATCCACATCCTTATCTTGGAGTGCCTCGTCATTGGTCCATGGATCTGGTTCATGTTCGCCAGGGACAAGTCCGAAACTCTCCCAAGAACATGAATCTTTCAGGTTGTCTAACAACCCTCCCACTATGACAAGGTACTACCTGTGTATCTTCTGTGACACGTAGAGCAGTGACTTGTGGTGTATCCACTTGTACAGTTGGTACTAAGGTCAGAAATCCCCTCTTAATTCTTCAAGCACAAGTCTACACTAGGGCTTGTGGTTCATCACACAGTCTTCTTCTAAGAATCTGGCATTCGTGCTGACGATTACCTTCTGATCCTTAGGACTATAGAACAGACCACCTTTCGTCCCTCTAGGATAGCCTGCGAACAGATACACTTCTGTACAAGATTCCAACTTATCAGTATCACTCTTCAGCACATGTACTGGACTACCCCAAATTCGAACATGTCCTAGACTAGGCTTTCGCCCAGTCCACAGTTCTGTGGGAGTAGAAGGGATTGACTTTGATGATACCAAGTTCAGTATATACACTGTCGTTTCCAGAGCATATCCTTAGAACAAATCCGGCAACTCAGAGTAGCTCATCATTGACCTAACCATCTCCATAAGAGTCCTATTTCTTCTATCTGCCACACCATTCTGTTGGGGTATACCTGGTGCAGACAACTGGGATTGAATCCCAACCTCTGATAAGTAAATCCTAAACTCTCCCAAGAGGTATTCGCCACCACGATCTGATCATAGTGTCTTGATACATTTACCTCGATGTTTCTCCACATCAGCCTTAAATTCATTGAACTTATCAAAGCATTCAAACTTGTGGTTCATTAGGTAAATGTTTTCATACCTTAAATAATTATCTATGAAAGTCATTGTAACGCCCGTAAAATCCTCTCAATTTTTACATGAACACTAATATGAATATTAGTACAATTCTTAATGGATTGTAGGTGGATTTCTAGTATAATTCTTAATGGGCTTTATGTGGGCTTTTCAAAATAAATAAATAAATAAATAAAAGGCGAAAGAACCAAAAAATAGCATTTGCCAAGGTTTGAACCTTAGACCTTATATGGTAGCAAAGCCTTATGATGCAAGTGATAACAAGTAGCCCCAACAGGGGTGTGCTGTTAGAGAGGAGAGGAAAATTGTGGTTAAGGGTAGGGGATGTGAAGAGGCACCATGTGATGAAGGTGAAGAGTCACTTGTGAAGAAACAAAAGGCATATAAATTGTCCTCTACTTCCTCCTTCTTCCACCCTCACTGAATCTCCCTCTCCCTCTCCTATTTCCAAAAATCTCATCTAGGGTCTCTCCCCTAGAAAACTTCACAAGGGAGATCTTTTGAAGACTTAAGACCCCTTATAAGGCGAGAAGAACAAAGGAGATCCTAAGAGCAAGGAGGTCTTCATCGCTATCAATTTAAGGGTATATAGATTTGTGATAACCAAGCAAAAGAGGTAAGTCTCCCCTCATCTATAGTATATTTGCTTTGGGTGTTATGTTGCTTAAATCATAGAGTAGGACCCTTGAAGGTTTCGGCCAAGCCCTAAAACTATGATTAGTATCAAGTTAATCCCCCAACTATGCTTGCTAATGATTTCCTACGATATGATATGTGTTATATGAAGGTTATATGATTTTTATGTCACATATGGTTGCTTGAAGGTTTCGGCCAAGTCCTCGTTTTAGGCTTAGGAGGAGACTAAAAACCCTAAGTATGCTTCCTATTGGCTTAAGAGATCAATAACATATTCCATGATTCATCAAATGACATAATAATGTTGGCATGCTTCTATGTTACTTTATGATTATGTTAGGCCTTATTCATGTATGCTTTATGTTATGCTTCATGTATCATGATTATGTTTAGGCCCTTTAGGGCATTCCTATGTTATGCATGACTTATGAATGATGGAATGCCTAAAAGATGCTAAGAGCATTCTTTATGAAAAGATAGGAAACATGATAAGCTATTTTATTTTTGTATGGGCTTGTACCGGACCCTAAAAAGGTCCTTGGGATGGGCTCCTACGTTGCCCCTAGGCCGAAGGTTGCCTAGTTCTTAGTAGGTCGAGATTAGCTACCTTGTATCTACTTAAGGGATGCGCGCAAGTTATGAATGTGGTACAATGCCGGGCCTTATGTTGAGAGTTATGTTCAAGTTCTTATACATATATGTTTTCAAAGAAACATCCCTCATGCATAAAGATATTTATCTCATATTATGTGCCTACTTGAATTACTATACTTAAAGTTAATGTACTGTTGTGATATGAATCTTCTTTCCATATGTTGTTGTTTAACTTTCCCTATGTCCAATTCATGACGCATGATTTTTGTGAGTAGGAAAGGATCTTACTAAGCCTATATGTTTATAGTTTAGTGTTTGCTTATACAACAGAAAAGGGTAAGGGCATGCTAAACTAAAAGGAGCAGAAGGAGGGCAATGAAGTGTGTGGCAGTGGCATGGTAGAAGAGATCCTATTACTTATGCTTGCTTATGAATCAAGAATTTACCCATGTCTTAAGTTTCCGCATTGATACACTTGTTGTTGCTAGATTATCATACTAATATGTCATACTATGTTTTATGTTTGGTCGTACAGTACAACATGCTATGCTATGTTTTGTGTTCATTTCTAAAATACGATATTTCCACAACTAGCACTTGTCATGGAATTCATGTTTAGAGCTTACTTGTTTAAAGACTCAATATGGATTATGTAACATGCTCTAGGGTGTTAGAGTTTGATGCCTACATAGTTCGATTTATACCTTTAAATTCCATGTGTAAACTCTAAAACCTATGTTAATGCTCACCTGTTTTTATGGGGTGTTCGTACTCACATGCCACTGGTTAGGCCGTAGGTTGTAGTGAATCTAGGGTTCCTCTCATATAATGTCATGCTTGCTTAGTAACTCATTCCCCATCTAGAGTCTTATATACCATAAGTTCACATGATTACATAATGTACTTCTTGACTTAAAAGTTTGAGCCAAGTTGTGCACATGAATACCAAGCATGCTCCCATATTGTGAGATATGTTTACATGTTTTAAATTGTTCCATTGCGTTAAGGTATATATATATATACATATGTATGTATGTTCGCGTAGCGCCGCCTTTCCCTTTTTATAAGGATAGGAGGGGCGGGCGTTACAGGTTGGTATCATAGCAAACTTTGCCCTTCCACTACACACACATCAAGCCTTCCTCCTGCCGCTTCCAATTAAGAAATTCTATGCATACCTTACTTTCTTTTTTTTATGATAAAGAATGATTCATGATTGAATATGCATGGATGTAAGAAGGAATGACAATAATCTTATACTAGCCTTACTTGTCATTTTATGATGAAAAGCATGGCTAGAAGAGGTAGTAACAGAACCAGTGAGACCGTACCACCTCCTGACCTGAAGCATCTAGTAATTGAACTCCAGCGTCAGGTTACAGAGCAGCAGCAGACCATTTACACCTTAATGAATCAGCAAGGGAACCCTACCACTCCACCAGTGAACCAGACTATGATACCGGTCACGCCTACGATTACACCAACACCACCGGTAGGCCCTGCAACAGTAGTATGACAAGAAGCTTGTCTAATTCAGTGGTAGAGGCTAAAGCTGGAGAATTTCTCAGGTGCTTGTGAACCGTGGGATGCCCAAGCCTGGTTCAACACGGTAGAAAATATAGTGGAGCTGCTAGACTGGCCTGAACATGAAAAGATTAAGTGTGCATCATTCTGCCTTTCTAGAGATGTCAGAATGTGGTGGGAAAGGGTCAAGTCCAAATGACAAGTGAACCAAATGAAATGGATGGACTTTGAATTGAAATTTTTCGAGGAGTTCTTCCATATGCGAGTCACAAATAAACATTATGACGAGTTCACTGAATTTTGACAAGGTGATCTATCAGTCAATGAGGCAGTGAAAAGATTTAACAGACTAGCTCGCCTATGCCCCGAGCTAGTCAATACTAAAAAAAAAGTTAGACTAATGTTGAAGATGTTGCGGCCCGAAATAGCTCTGAATTTGGCCGGAGGGGTTAATAGACCGTAGACCGTAGACCGCAGAAGAGCTATTCAGTAGTGCCCTGATCAATGAGCACTACTTGAACAATATTAATCAGCAAAAGAAGGTGCTGACCGAGAGTAAGAGTCAAGTTCAAGAGGACCTAAGTTATGAAAGTCGACCTATCCAGATAATAGATCGAGAAGTCAAAAGGCTAAGGAACAAGGAGGTGACCTTAGTAAAGGTCCTATGGCAAAGTCAACGGTTTGAAGAGGCCACCTGGGAACGTGAGGATGATATGAAACAAAAGTACCCAGAACTATTCTAAGTTTGAGGACAAACTCTTTATAAGGTATGGGGGATTGTAACGCCCATAAAATCCTCTCAATTTTTATATGAACACTAATATGAATATTAGTACAATTCTTAATGGATTATAGGTGGAATTCTAGTATAATTCTTAATGGGCTTTATGTGGGCTTTTCAAATAAATAAATAAATAAAAGGGGAAAGAACCAAAAATAGAATTTGCCATGGTTTGAACCTTGGACCTTAGATGATAGTAAAGTCTTATGATGCATGTGATAACCAGTAGCCCCAGCACAGGTGTGCTATTAGAGAGGAGGGGAAAATTGTGGTTAAGGGTAGGGGATGTGAAGAGGCACCATGTGAAGAAGGTGAAGAGGCACTTGTGAAGAAACAAAAGGCATTATAAATTGTCCTCTTCTTCCTCCTTCTTCCACCCCGACCGAATCTACTTCTCCCTCTCCCATTTCCAAAAATCTCATCTAGGGTCTCTCCCCTAGAAAGCTTCACATGGGAGATCTTTTGAAGACATAAGATCCCTTATAAGGCGAGAAGAACAAAGGAGATCCTAAGAGCAAGGAGTTCCTCATCGCTCTCAATTTAAGGGTATATAGATTGGTGGTAACCAAGCAAAAGAGGTAAGTCTCCCCTCACCTGTAGTATAATTGCTTTGGGTGTTATGTTACTTAAATCTTAGAGTAGGCCCCTTGAAGGTTTCGGCCAAGCCCTAAAACTATGATTAGGATCAAGTTAAACCCCCAACTATGCTTGCTAATGATTTCCTATGATATGATATGTGTTATATGATTTTTATGTCACATATGCTTGCTTGAAGGTTTTTGCCAAGCCCTAGTTTTAGTCTTAGGAGGAGGCTAAAAACCCCAAGTATGCTTCCTATTGGCTTAGGAGATCAAGAACATATTCCATGATTCATCAAATGACATAATAATGTTGGCATGTTTCTATGTTACTTTTTGATTATGTTAGGCCTTATTCATGTATGCTTTATGTTATGCTTCATGTATCATGATTATGTTTAGGCCCTTTAGGGCATACCTATGTTATGCATGACTTATGAATGATGGAATGCCTAAAAGATGCTAAGAGCATTCTTTATGAAAAGATAGGAAACATGATAAGCTATTTTACTTTTGTATGGGCTTGTACCGGACCCTAAAAAGGTCCTTGGGATGGGCTCCTACGTTGCCCCTAGGCCGATGGTTGCCTAGTTCTCTAGTAGGTCGAGATTAGCTACCTCGTATCTACTTAAGGGATGCATGCAAATTATGAATGTGGTACAATGCCGGGCCTTATATTGAGAGTTATGTTCAAGTACTTATACATATATGTTTTCAAAGAAACATCCCTCATGCATAAAGACATTTATCTCATATTATGTGCCTACTTAAATTACCATACTTGAAGTTGAAGTACTGTTGTGATATGAATCTTTTTTCCATATGTTGTTGTTTAACTTTCTGTATGTCCAATTCATGACGTATGGCTTTTGTGAGTAGGAAAGGATCTTACTAAGCCCATATGCTTATTGTTTAGTGTTTTTCTTATACTATAGAGAAGGGTAAGGGCATGCTAAACTAAGGGGAGCAGAAGGAGGGCAAAGATGTGTGTGTCAGTGGCATGGTGGAAGTGATCCTGTTACTTATGCTTGCTTGTGAATCAAGAATTTACCCATTTCTTAAGTTTGCGCATTGTTACATTTGTTGATGCTAGATTATCATACTAATATGTCATACTAAGTTTTATGTTTGGTCGTACAGTACAACATGCTATGCTATATTTTGTGTTCATTTCTAAAATACGATATTTCTACAACTAGCACTTGTCATGGAATTCATGTTTAGAGCTTGCTTGTTTAAAGACTCAATATGGATTATGTAACATGCTCTAGGGTGAGAGTTTGATGCCAATACAGTTCGATTCATACCTTTAAATTCCATGTGTAAACTCTAAAACCTATGTTAATGCTCACTTGTTTTTGTGGGGTGTTCGTACTTGTTGGATCGAGAATAACGATAGAGGGGGGTGAATATCGTAAAGCGTTTCGGATTCAAGATTAAGAGAATTAACAGTGGAATTTTAACAAAAAAACCAAACGCAAACACCACGATTTACTTGGTTCGGAGTCGCGGTCGGCTCCTACTCCAAGGCCCACGGTCGTTGACCGTTTCTGCGGGCAATACTATGGTTGTGCAAATAATTAGAAGAAGATGTACAGTAGTAGTGCAGAGAAAGTACAATTAAAAAATTAACTCTTCTTTACCGACTCCCGGTGTAGATCGTTCTTCGGTGCGTAGGGTCGTCGTCGGCGCTAGAATCTCGAGATGGAAGTTTTCTGGAGCAGAGCGCTTGAGTAGAAGAGCGTATTGGCGTTGGAAGCAGTGATGATTGAAGCCTTGGGGTCGAGGGGCTTTTTAAAGCCTCCCGGGGCACCCTGAACGTTGGGGGTGTTGGGACCGGGTGCATGTTGACATGGATACGGGTTCGTAATTTTAAATTTTAATTACGTGCAGCGGAAGGTTTAGCATAAATAATTTCTCAAATTATTTTAACCACGTATCTAGCATGCAACCTTATGTTGTGGAGACATGATCATACATTTAAAATTTTGCAGAAAGTAAACTAATTTACTTAATACCTCGCGTAACTCGTAGAAAGGGACGAGATCCAACCGTAGCGTCCCTTAGAAGCTCCGCCTCTACTCGCGTCCACGCCGGGTTTTCTTCGGGATGACTTCGCAAAGCCACGAGTTTCGTGCCGACAAGAACTACTAGATTCTCCAAAGGCACGACAAGAATACCAAGAGATAGATGAAAAACTAACCACCAAACGAAGAACGGAATCAAGATTCCGGGAGGATGGAAGGTGTCGCGCCCGCTTCTTCTTCTACTTCGGCTTCTTCTTGGTGGTGGAAGCTCACGGCAAAGGGGGAGGGCTCTAGGCCGGTGGCACTAGAAGAGGGAGAGGGAGAGAAGGAGAGGGAGAGAGGCTAGGCAAGAATCCTTGATATCATAGATTAATTTCCAAGCCTTGCCGTGGTACCTTTATATAGTAGCCTCTTAATCGCCAAGTCTCCTCTTAACGGAATAAATTTTTCATAAGAAATTTATCTTATCAATTTTCTATGAATTATTTCGTTATGCCAAGTTTTTATTATAACTTAATTTATAATAAAAACAACCATGTCTCCCCTTTTATTATGGAAAGAAATTTCTTTATATAAATTTCTTTATCATGGTAAATCAATCCATTATTGATTTTATAAAATAAAATAAACCATTCCAAGGTTCATTTTAATTTCCATGATAAATAAATATCTTTATATAAATTTCTTTATATAAATTACTTTATACAAATTTCTTTATACAAATTTCTTTATCCATAATTTTATAAGACAAACCACGCACGGTTTATTTTATAAATTTGAACCAAACAATTTGATTCTTCCCTCTTTTTGTAGCCGGCCAAACAAAGAGGGTGGGGACCCTCTTTGGCCGGCCAAACCCAAGCCACGATCTCACGAATTAAACTCATTTAATTAGTTCAATAAGTCTTCAAAAGACTTAGCCATTTTATGCTTCCGATGCGTCTCTGAAAAATTCAGATTCGACTTATCTCTCTTGATCGGAAAATCCAATTTTCAACTCATTTTAAATCCCTCGGATCACTCGTAGTGCGTGTGACTAAATAGGCTTTCGATTTATGTTGGCCGTCTATAATTAACCAATTATAGAACGATCATGAGTGGCACCTAGTAGTACATCATGATCCCTAATTAATCGAAAGATCAACGGTTGACCTCAGAAACTATTCTGAAACCCTTCAGCAGCTTTAATGAATCGTGCCTCATTCCCTTCACCATCTTATACCCACTTGGTTCAGGACACGGTCTATGTGTGTCAGTCCCCACTAGGCTGACTACGTCACACCTAGCCCAAGCAATGTTTTTCTCGTCCTACAGATTCTAGTTACTCTCATGTTTCTGAGAGATTTATACTCTGAACATGTGATGCTCTGGCCAGAGTTTTAAATCCGACACGTTCGATTAGGTTTCGGAAAATTTTCGGAGAATTACCGGATAGGTTCCAGGGCTTCCGAGTCCTTGAACACAAATTTAGGGACTAAAATGTATTCGAATAATTAGTCACAAGGACTAAGATGAAATGAAGTTTAAAACCTAGGGGCAGTCTTGCGATTAGACTGAAAATGGGTGGACCAAAGTGCAAAATTTCCAACTTAAAAGCCTTAACCTAATTCGGCCGAAGACTCTCACTGCACGCGTGCCGCCTCCTCTCCTGATCGAGAGCCGACGACACCGCTCCTTCGGCTTCCATCTCTCCGGCGAACCCTACCTTGAGATTCCAACCGGCGTCGAAGTCTCAAACCTTCGATCCTCAAGCCCTTTCGCAATCGGTTGCAAGGGTTCCCTCTTCGGGCGATTTGGGGCACGGCGGTGCCCTTAGACCGACGAGTCTTCGAGTTTCTGGAGCCTCATCGAAGGTGAGCTAGGGTTCACACAGCTAGGTCGCTTGTTATCCTGGTAAGCTCTATGTTCCTTAGATCTCAATCCTTGGTTCCCTAGGTGGGTGTGCTGCGATTGTGATTTCAGTGTGGGTACTAATCAGACAATCTCTCCTTTCAGTGGAGATCTTATTCTCCCTTAATCGGAGAAGATTCGGTGTTCGAAAGAGGATATGATGGGAAGGAGGAGCTCACTTGTTTTGGGTCAGTTCCGCCAGAGTTGAGCAGAAGAGTCCCGACATTCCATCAAAGGTAAGATCTCTATTCGATCTTGATCTGTGCGGAACAGGATGTTAGAAATCTAGGATTTCGATTGTGGACTCTGTTAGAAATCGGTGATCAATGATGGCCCAGGGAATTAGAGTGTGATTTGCATTGTAGTAGCAACTCCTTCATTTGGATTAGCTACTGAAGTTGGGATGTCTTTTGTTGATGCTCAGATTTGATTAGTTGATGGGAGTGGAATCCTGCTATGGTGGAGCTGTAGGAGATCCCTGCTGTGAGCTTATTAAGGTAAGCTCTGTGAATTTGAAATTAGACTGATGGATTTTGATCTATGTTGTATAGTTCTTGATCCGTAGGTTAGTATGAATGGTTAACCCTATTAGAAGTTTGAATCCACCTTGTAGCTGTAATTATGACCATGATTTGGATTTATAAGGGATTAATACGAATCTATTGGAATAAACTTAATTGATTTCCTGGAAGAGGAAACTAGGGATTAAATGTGGACTAAACCTAGAATTTAACCTAATCTTGATCACAGGGAGTAATTAGAACCCTTTCATTTAATTAGAGGTAATTAGATGAAAAGGAAATGATTAGGTTAATCCTGGTTGGGTTTACGGGGTAATTAGCTACTTATCTTTCTGTATAATAGCTAATTAAATACATCCTTGATACAGGAGTTTGATTGGATTATATTGGACGGGTGGTTCTTCCGGCTTGATACGGATTTATATACTCTTGGAGGCGGGTACCATTTGACTTATCTCTTATGATATTGTCATTTTGTTATGCATAGACTGTTATAGATAGCAGTAAGATTATACGCTACCCCTGTTTGTTTATGCTTGTTCTGGACACTTGTTTATCCCTGAGTTATTATGCTGTTAGTTCCATACAGTCTCGGATATTGTCATATCTATACGTATTCTTAGATATCGTGATGTATCTCTTGCATTTGACATGAGGGATCTGTAGATTTCGGCCAGCATACCTTGTAGGTCATCAGTATTTCCTGTTATAGGAATTCAGGCTGAGACTTAGTATACTGAGAACTTGGTGAGGGAGGTATGTGTATCTATCATACACCATCTCTGCATTATTGCATACTGACCCACGCGGATGTTGTGGACGATGTCCTGACTGGGTACAGGTTGTCACAGCTCTACCCACGCGGACGTTGTGGACGATCCTGACTGGGACTAGGGGTGACACATGTCATTGCATCAGGGTGCATTATATGTTTGGGGCATGCACCATCCTTGCATTATCGCATGCTGACCCACGCGGACGTTGTGGACCATGTCCTGACTGGGTACAGGTTGTCACAGCTCTATCCACGCGGACGTTGTGGACGACGATCCTGACTGGGACTAGGGGGTGACACATGTCATTGCACTATGTGCATATTATGCATTGTGCATTGTTTGCTGCACTTGTTTGCTGCACTTATTTGACATTGCATATTCTGGAGACCTGTTATCTGTGATTATATGTCTATTGATATCCCCTTGGTACTTATTACCCTCTTTACAGGTTAGATGGATTCAGGTATGTATCTACCTCAGTATGTTCAGTACTAGTCTTTCCCTACTGTTGATATGAGACTGTATTAGCTGAACCCTTATTGTTGGTATAACTTTCTATGCATATCTGATGGGTATTCGCTGAGTTATGGACTCACCCCGTTGCCATACATTTTATTTCAGGTTGATGCCTGCCAGGAGATCCCTAACAGCCGGTCCCCAGCTCTAGAGGAGCTCTGCTTGGTTTTATTTTACGTTGTTTTTGCTTATGGACCCTATGTTATATACTTTGCTTCCGTTGCCATGTTTCGAACCATGTATGCACGTTTTATTCGAAGGTATTGTATTTTTGAGTCCTAGGTTGGACTTCGTTTGGTTTTGGCTTTGTTCCTGCCCCCTGGCAGCTCAGGTAAGTTCGGATTTTGGTTTTACGACGTATAGTCATTTATGCAGTTATATATGTGTGGATTGGAGGCCTGAGGCCCTTTAAACTGCGTGGTTGTGTTATATTATCTGTGTGTATATGTAAATTGTCCGACGGACAGTGGAGGTGCTGTCCGATTTTCTATTGGATCAGCGGCTCCTGGGTCTCGGGGCGTGACAATTTATTTTGGTATCAGAGCTCAGGTTGTCGGATACCTTGAGTGCTTTTGGATTTACGATGTTTATCTGATACCAATTTATTTTGGTATCAGAGCGTAGGTTTCGATGCCTACGTGTTTTCGGATTTTTCGGTGGTTATCTGATACCAATTTATTTTTGGTATCAAGCCCAAGATGTGGGATACCATCGATTCGTGATTTGTCGGAGTTAAATCTGATACCTACTCGGTAGGTGTCGGAGCTCGGGTTAGATGAGTCTACCCGAGTACATTTCGGATTTTCGGAGTCGTTTTCACGACGTGATTTGTACTTTGGGACCTGGCAGCAACGGGACATCTCCAGGCGGCAAAAAGGTATATCCTTCTAGTACTATCCTAGCTTTAGTAATCAGTATTAGATTTTGGATTGGTTAGACTATCCCAACTTGGTGGGATCTTATATTCATACTGGATGGATAGAGATTTGCAGACTTGGTTTTAGTTGAATTGACTTGTTGTCAATCTATCTTACTCGTGATCGTTCATGGGAGCGATTCGTTGATATATTGCGGATAAGACCTTGGAGCAGAGAATGTTAATTCTCTAGTAGCATCGATTGTTGAGTCGGAATGCCAAGGTCGAATATGTCGACAACCTATCAGAGGATAAGGATTTTGGCTTTTTTAGACCGTACTATTTATAGTACGTGTTTTAGCTATTATTAGCTAAGCGAGAACTAGGGTTGGCTACCGTAGTTGGTTCGATCAATATAGGATCGGCTTACCCTAGTTCAAAGTGTTTCAGACTTTGGGTTATTCGTGCCAGGTTAGGTGACCTAGAAGGCACGTTTAGGATACATGATGTACATTGATGTAATACGTGCTACCATCGTTAGTGCAGGATTGATACATCCTATTCCATGAGGACTTTGACCATGGATCATCTGTACCTAGTTGATGACCTAGACGGTACAGTTTGATAGGTGACATGAGCCGATACGGAAAAAGTGTAGAACTAACTATTGACACTTATGGGTTACCGTTGGTACTTGGTTGGATAACCAAGGAGGTAATTTCGACTTTATGATTTGCGCTGATGCAAATCACTTACGAGGCTAAACCACCTTTGGGTGGTAGATGCCGAAGATGATCTTCATGAAATAAAGAATCACTTCGTGATTATGTTAAGATACTCTTGAGAGGTAGAATATCTCTATTTCCTTGCTATGGAGTTAACCTCATAGGTTTTTGAACCTTGAGTGGAGGAATTGAAGAGTTTGGGGTTTCGAGGCAATGGTCGATTGACTCGCTAGTCACTACGTTATTTTGTGAGGGATTTGACTCATTGATTGGACGTATGTGGTTGAATAATCTTGATGTGACATTGGGATATAGGACCGGCAAGAGTTCAGTGGATGTGAAGTTAGCTATGTCCTTACCTTCCGGAAAAGTATTGGACATTAACCAGAAGGTTAAAGGACGACCACTAGTATTTCAGTGGTTATACCCCCACTGTGGATTCACTAGTTCTCGAAAGGATAGAGTTGATATCACCTCTTCCTTATGTATGTTGAGAGGTGGATTGAGATTTATGAATCTCCATGACTTGATGGTACTTGAGATAGTGGAATTCGACGTCATTATCAGCAGAGTTTGGCTTACAGTGTACCATGCCACCGTGGATTGCCGAACGAGGGTGGTCACTTTTCGGCCTCCGGACCAACCCTTGTGGGATTTCACCGGCATCCGAGACGACGGCATATCGGTTATTTCTGCGCTCCAGGCACAGAGATTGTTATCACTGGGCTGTCAGGGTTATCTGTTATCGATGATTAGCGTCGATGACAACAGTAGTTCCTCTCTTCCGGATATTCCAGTTGTTCGGGAGTTCCCAGATGTCTTTCCAGAGGAGCTACCGGGTCTTCCTCCCAGGAGACAGATAGAGTTCACTATTGAGCTGATTCCGGGGACTGCGCCGGCATCTAAGGCTCCTTATCGCATGGCACCGAAAGAGTTGGACGAGCTGAAGGTCCAACTCCAGGAGTTATTAGACCGAGGATTCATCAGACCGAGCGTATCTCCTTGGGGTTCACCGGTTCTGTTTGTCAAGAAGAAGGACGGTTCTTTGAGGTTATGCATCGACTACAGACAGTTGAATGCGGTAACCATCAAGAACAAGTACCCGTTGCCACGGATAGAGGATTTGTTTGATCAGCTCAGAGACACCTCAGTGTATTCTAAGATTGATCTGCGGTCCGGATATCATCAGCTGAGGGTTAGAGACGCAGATGTTCAGAAGACAGCGTTCCGCAGTAGATATGGGCACTATGAGTTCTTGGTAATGCCATTTGGGCTTACCAACGCTCCAGCGGTATTCATGGATTTGATGAAGCGCATATTCCTGGAGTATTTAGATCAGTTTGTGATTGTCTTCATTGATGACATCTTGATCTATTCGCGTTCTGAGGAGGAGCATGCGCAGCATCTTCGCATAGTTCTGGAGACCCTCCGACGGGAGCACTTATTTGCGAAATTCAGCAAATGCGCATTCTGGCTATCCTCAGTTGGTTTTCTGGGGCACGTGGTTTCCAGCCGTGGTATTTCAGTAGACCCCCAGAAGATCTAGGTTGTCACCAGTCGGGAGCAGCCAAAGTCAGTTCAGGAGGTTCGCAGTTTCTTGGGATTGGCCGACTACTACCGACGATTTGTCGAGGGCTTTTCGAGCATTGCTATGCCGCTGACACGCCTTACCAGGAAAGGCGTGAAGTTTTCATGGTCAGAGGCTTGTGAGTCTAGTTTCCAGGAGCTGAAGCAGAGATTAGTGTCGGCACCCGTCCTCGTTCTTCCATCAGGAGAGGACGGATTTGTGCTTTATACGGATGCATCTTATCAGGGTTTGGGCGCAGTTCTGATGCAGCACGGGCGGGTAGTGTCTTATGCTTCTCGACAGCTGAAGGAGCATGAGAAGAACTACCCAGTTCACGATTTGGAGTTTGCAGCTATTATCTTTGCGTTGAAGATCTGGAGGCATCATCTGAATGGGATCACATTTGAGATATTCACAGATCATAAGAGCCTCAAGTACCTATTCACGCAGAAGGAGCTCAACCTCCGACAGAGGAGGTGGATGGAGTTCCTGAAGGACTACGATTGTACCATTAGCTACCACCCTGGGAAAGCTAATGTCGTTGCTGACGCCTTGAGCAGGAAGTCTAGAGGGACTTTGGCTTGCCTCCGGGCATCAGTTACCGAGCTGGTTCAGGGTTTCTCAGAGTTGGGTCTTGAGGAGCAGGGTCAGACTGAGAGGGGTATTCTGGCGACCATTGTTGCTCAGTCTTCCATCCGGACGAGGATCAGAGAGGCTCAGATGAGCGATTAGCATCTGCAGTTCCTCGGCAGTCGAGCAGCCACAGAGCAGCAGTCTGATTTTACACGAGACGATGCGGACGTCTTGTACTTTCGCGGGCGACTTTGCGTACCCGAGGCACACCCTGTTAGGGAGGAGCTATTACAGGAGGCACACCGTTCCCGATTTACTATCCATCCGGGTGTTACCCGTATGTATCGGGATCTGAGACGCTCCTACTGGTGGAACGGAATGAAGCGGGATATCGCCGACTTCGTAGCCCGATGCCTGGTATGTCAGCAGGTTAAGGCAGAGCACCAGAGACTTGCTGGGCTACTGCAGAGTATTCCCATTCCTGAGTGGAAATGGGAACACGTTACTATGGACTTCGTGGTGGGATTGCCTAGGACCAGACGAGGCCTTGACGCGATTTGGGTGATCGTTGATCGATTGACCAAATCTGCGCACTTTCTAGCTACTCGGAGGACCGATTCATTGGATAGACTAGCAGCGCTATATTGCAGAGAGATCATCAGATTACACGGCATACCATTGAGTATCATCTCTGACCGAGATCCGCGTTTCACCTCACGCTTCTGGCAGAGTCTGCAGAAGGCCATGGGTACCGAGCTTAGATTTAGTACCGCCTTCCATCCGCAGACCGATGGTCAGTCAGAGCGTACGATCCAGACCTTGGAGGACTTACTACGAGCCTGTGTTATGGATTTCGGAGGCAGTTGGGAGGATCATCTGCATCTTGTCGAGTTTGCCTACAACAACAGCTATCATGCGGCTATCCAGATGGCCCCGTATGAGGCGTTGTATGGTAGGCCTTGTCGGACACCCACCCTCTGGGAGGAGGTTGGGGAATCCCAGCTGTTAGGACCTCAGAGAGCCCAGCACGAGGCAGAGTTAGTCCGTACCATCAGACGCAGGATATCTGAGGCGCAGGATCGTCAGAAGAGTTATGCCGACCGGAGACGGAGACCTCTGGAGTTCTCTGTAGGTGATCATGTGTTTCTGCGAGTTTCACCCACGAAGGGCGTGAAACGATTCGGTCTTCGAGGAAAGTTTGCTCCGCGTTACATCGGTCCGTTCCAGATTCTGGAGAGGGTTGGAGCAGTTGCTTATCGGTTGGCTCTTCCACCATCCATTACCGGTGTACACGATGTATTTCACGTATCTATGCTGAGGAAATACATGCCAGACCCTTCACACGTGTTGTCGGATGTCTCAGTTCCACTTCAGCCTGACGCGACTTACGCAGAGATTCCGGTACGGATTTTGGGTCACCGAGAGCGTCAGTTGCGGAACAAGACAATCCGGCTTGTTAAAGTCGGATGGCAGCATCACTCAGATGAGGAGGCTACCTGGGAGCTTGAGGATGTCATCCGAGCTCGTTACCCCCACCTGTTCACTTGAGGTATGTGTGATTAGTTACTGTTTAGTATTTATATCAGCATACTTCTTGATAGTGTTTACTATAGTGGATATCGAAATTTGGGGACCAAATTTTTATTAGTGGGGGAGGATGTTAAATCCGACACGTTCGATTAGGTTCCGGAAAATTTTCGGAGAATTACCGGATAGGTTCCGGGGCTTCCGAGTCCTTGAACACAAATTTAGGGACTAAAATGTATTGAAATAATTAGTCACAAGGACTAAGATGAAATGAAGTTTAAAACCTAGGGGCAGTCTTGCGATTAGACTGAAAATGGGTGGACCAAAGTGCAAAATTTCCAACTTAAAAGCCTTAACCTAATTCGGGCGAAGACTCTCACTGCACGCGTGCCGCCTCCTCTCCCGATCGAGAGCCGACGACACCGCTCCTTCGGCTTCCATCTCTCCGGCGAACCCTACCTTGAGATTCCAGCCGGCGTCGAAGTCTCAAACCTTCGATCCTCAAGCCCTTTCGCAATCGGTTGCAAGGGTTCCCTCTTCGGGCGATTTGGGGCACGGCGGTGCCCTTAGACCGACGAGTCTTCGAGTTTCTGGAGCCTCATCGAAGGTGAGCTAGGGTTCACACAGCTAGGTCGCTTGTTATCCTGGTAAGCTCTATGTTCCTTAGATCTCAATCCTTGGTTCCCTAGGTGGGTGTGCTGCGATTGTGATTTCAGTGTGGGTACTAATCAGACAATCTCTCCTTGCAGTGGAGATCTTATTCTCCCTTAATCGGAGAAGATTCGGTGTTCGAAAGAGGATATGATGGGAAGGAGGAGCTCACTTGTTTTGGGTCAGTTCCGCCGGAGTTGAGCAGAAGAGTCCCGACTTTCCATCAAAGGTAAGATCTCTATTCGATCTTGATCTGTGCGGAACAGGATGTTAGAAATCTAGGATTTCGATTGTGGACTCTATTAGAAATCGGTGATCAATGATGGCCCAGGGAATTGGAGTGTGATTTGCATTGTAGTAGCAACTCCTTCATTTGGATTAGCTACTGAAGTTGGGATGTCTTCTGTTGATGCTCAGATTTGATTAGTTAATGGGAGTGGAATCCTACTGTGGTGGAGCTGTAGGAGATCCCTGCCGTGAGCTTATTAAGGTAAGCTCTGTGAATTTGAAATTAGACTGATGGATTTTGATCTATGTTGTATAGTTCTTGATCCGTAGGTTAGTATGAATGGTTAACCCTATTAGAAGTTTGAATCCACCTTGTAGCTGTAATTATGACCATGATTTGGATTTATAAGGGATTAATACGAATCTATTGGAATAAACTTAATTGATTTCTTGGAAGAGGAAACTAGGGATTAAATGTGGACTAAACCTAGAATTTAACCTAATCTTGATCACAGGGAGTAATTAGAACCCTTTCATTTAATTAGAGGTAATTAGATGAAAAGGAAATGATTAGGTTAATCCTGGTTGGGTTTACGGGGTAATTAGCTACTTATCTTTCTGTATAATAGCTAATTAAATACATCCTTGATACAGGAGTTTGATTGGATTATATTGGACGGGTGGTTCTTCCGGCTTGATACGGATTTATATACTCTTGGAGGCGGGTACCCTTTGACTTATCTCTTATGATATTGTCATTTTGTTATGCATAGACTGTTATAGATAGCAGTAAGATTATACGCTACCCCTGTTTGTTTATGCTTGTTCTGGACACTTGTTTATCCCTGAGTTATTATGCTGTTAGTTCCATACAGTCTCGGATATTGTCATATCTATACGTATTCTTAGATATCGTGATGTATCTCTTGCATTTGACATGAGGGATCTGTAGGTTTCGGCCAGCATACCTTGTAGGTCATCAGTATTTCCTGTTATAGGAATTCAGGCTGAGACTTAGAATACTGAGAACTTGGTGAGGGAGGTATGTGTATCTATCATACACCATCTCTGCATTATTGCATACTGACCCACGCGGATGTTGTGGACGATGTCCTGACTGGGTACAGGTTGTCACAGCTCTACCCACGCGGACGTTGTGGACGATCCTGACTGGGACTAGGGGGTGACACATGTCATTGCATCAGGGTGCATTATATGTTTGGGGCATGCACCATCCTTGCATTATCGCATGCTGACCCACGCGGACGTTGTGGACCATGTCCTGACTGGGTATAGGTTGTCACAGCTCTACCCACGCGGACGTTGTGGACGACAATCCTGACTGGGACTAGGGGGTGACACATGTCATTGCACCATGTGCATATTATGCATTGTGCATTGTTTGCTGCACTTGTTTGCTGCACTTATTTGACATTGCATATTCTGGAGACCTGTTATCTGTGATTATATGTCTATTGATATCCCCTTGGTACTTATTACCCTCTTTACAGGTTAGATGGATTCAGGTATGTATCTACCTCAGTATGTTCAGTACTAGTCTTTCCCTACTGTTGATATGAGACTGTATTAGCTGAACCCTTATTGTTGGTATAACTTTCTATGCATATCTGATGGGTATTCGCTGAGTTATGGACTCACCCCGTTGCCATACATTTTATTTCAGGTTGATGCCTGCCAGGAGATCCCTAGCAGCCGGTCCCCAGCTCCAGAGGAGCTCTGCTTGGTTTTATTTTATGTTGTTTTTGCTTATGGACCCTATGTTATATACTTTGCTTCCATTGCCATGTTTCGAACCATGTATGCACGTTTTATTCGAAGGTATTGTATTTTTGAGTCCTAGGTTGGACTTCGTTTGGTTTTGGCTTTGTTCCTGCCCCCTGGCAGCTTAGGTAAGTTCGGATTTTGGTTTTACGACGTATAGTCATTTATGCAGTTATATATGTGTGGATTGGAGGCCTGAGGCCCTTTAAACTGCGTGGTTGTGTTATATTATCTGTGTATGTGTAAATTGTCCGCCGGACAGGGGAGGTGTTGTCCGATTTTCTATTAGATCAGCGGCTCCTGGGTCTCGGGGCGTGACACAGAGGCTTCGACTAACAATCCGACGATAGGCCTTGGGTATACATCTCCTCGCAAGGAGTGGTGAATCCTTTGTAGGCTGTTCAAACATCTTCGGGCACTTCGGCTTATACCAAACCATCCTGGGTCCACACCTCCTTAGAGATGCTTGCTTAAGATATCAAAGTATAAGTCTCCATGACCAAGATGACTTGAACATCGCAAGTCAAAGGAACATCGTACTTAAGCTGCAGTAAGAACTTTATTGACATATCTATATGTAGATTACCATATGAAGTCTTACAGCTAGTCACTCCAATGAACTAGTTCCCTTAACTAGCATTCATGTTTTTCTCCGGACATCCCAATGTCACCAGCCAGTGAGAATCAGCTGATTAGAGAATAACCCATGCTAGTCTCAACAGAATTGATAGTGTCCATATTTATCAATTCATCGACTAGGGACAATTTCAATACTTCACAATTGCACATGTAGAGATAATCACTAGTTGTGAATTCATCACAAATTCTCTCATGCTGTGAATTATATTATGGACATTCAGTAAATGAGTTTAAGATCTCAATCAAATACACGAACATGTATACTCAAATAGTGAATATTCATTTATTAAAGTAAATGATTACAATCATAAGGCGATTGCCTTAGGACACTTCTCTCATATTTCTAACAAACTCCCACTTGGCCTAATGTCAATCGCTACGGTATCCAATACCACAGGCTCTAACATAACCCTCAAACTTGCTTTGAGGCAAGGCCTTAGTTAATGGATCCGTTAAATTCCTTTCAGTGGGAATTTTCTCAATTTGTATATCATTCCTACTTAAAATCTCTCTGATCAGATGATAGCGGCGAAGCACGTGTTTGGATCGCTGATGAGACCTTGGTTCCTTTGCTTGTGCAATAGCTCCATTGATGTCGCAGTAAACCGGTATTGCTTCATCAATGGTTGGAACCACACTAAGTTCCGGGACAAACTTCTTGATCCAGACTGCTTCTTTTACTGCATCCGAAGCCGCAATATATTCCGCTTCCATGGTAGAATCTGCTACAGTGTCTTGCTTGGAACTCTTCCAACTTATTGCACCTCCATTCAAAGTAAATACGTATCCAGACTGAGATTTGGAGTCATCCTTATCTGTCTGGAAACTGGCATCTGTATACCCACGTATTACCATATCTCCTTCTCCATATATTAGGAATACATCCTAAGTTCTTCTTAAGTACTTAAGGATTGTCTTGACAGCCGCCCAATGATCCATTCCTGGATCAGACTGGTATCTGCTCGTGACGCTCAGAGCATACGATACATCGGGCCTAGTACATAACATAGCATACATGATAGATCCTATCGGGGATGCATAAGGAATCTTATTCATACAAATCCTCTCGTCTTCTGTGCGCGGACACATAGACATTGAAAGGTTGATCCCATGCCTGATGGGAAGGTATCCTTTCTTGGATTCTGACATGCTAAACCTTTTTAGCACTCGGTCTATATATGTAGACTGCGAAAGACCAAGCAACCGTTTTGATCTATCTCTATAGATTCTAATCCCAAGGATATAGGTTGCTTCTCCCAGGTCTTTCATGGAGAATGTTTTGGACAACTAAATTTTAACCGACTGTAAGACTGATATATCATTTCCTATAAGCAATATGTCATCGACATATAGTACTAGGAATACAACTGCACTCCCACTAACCTTCTTGTACACACAAGGTTCGTCAGGATTTTGTGAGAAATCAAACTCTTTGATTGTCTCATCAAAACGGATGTTCCAGCTCCTGGTTGCTTGCTTCAGTCCATATATGGATCGTCGAAGCTTGCATATTTTGGTTTTATCAACTGATGTGAAACCTTCAGGTTGTATCATGTATACATCCTCAAGCAAGTTTCCATTAAGCCAAGCTATTTTCACATCCATTTGCCATATCTCATAATCATAATGAGCTGCTATGGCCAGGAGCATCCGAATGGATTTAAGCATAGCTACTGGCGAATAGGTTTCGTCATAATCAATTCCTTGTTTCTGACGATATCCTTTTGCCACTAGTCTAGCCTTAAAGGTAACAACATTACCTTCCATGTCGGTTTTCTTCTTGAAAACCCACTTGCACCCTATGGGCTTAATCCCTTCAGGTGGGTTAACCAAGTCCCATACTTGATTTTCGTACATGGAATCCATTTCCGACTTCATGGCTTCAAGCCATTTGTCCCTTTCTGAACTTTTCAGAACATCTTCATAACTGATAGGTTCATCATCGCTTATGAGTAACACGTCATTCGATTCACTTATGAGAAATCCGTATCTCTCTGGAATATTGCGTGTCCTATCAGACCTACGAAGAGGTGGTGTTGTTTTAGGTTCAACTGATAGCTCATCATTATGAGTTATTGGTTGTGGGTCTAGACTAGGTGTCTCTGTAATGTCTATTGAAGTTTCTTGAACTTCATCAAGTTCAATGCCTCTCCCACTATTTTCTTGTAAAAGAAATTCTTTTTCCAGAAATACAACATGCCTTGAAACAAACACCTTTTGTTCCAAGGGATGATAGAATTGGTAACCCTTCGTTTCCTTAGGGTATCAATAAATAGACATTTATCAGACTTAGCATCCAATTTATCTGATACAGTCCGCTTCACATATGCAGGATAACCCCATATCTTAAGGTGAGTTAAGTGAGGTTTCTTACTATTCCACATCTTATATGGAGTAGTAGAGACTACCTTGGTCGGGACTCTGTTTAGCAAGTAAAATGCTGTCTTAAGCGCATAGCCCAAAAGGATTTTGGAAGAGTTGCATGATTCATTATAGATCTAACCATGTCCATCAAGGATCGGTTACACCTCTCAGATACACCATTATGCTGTGGTGTATATGGCGGAGTCCATTGAGACAATATCCCATTGTCCTTAAGATAATCTTGAAACTCTTGACTTAAGTATTCACCACCCCGATCGGATCGAAGTATCTTAATACTTTTGCCAAGCTATTTCTCTACTTCATTTCTGAACTCTTTGAATTTCTCAAAAGCTTCAGATTTGTGTTTCATCAAGAACACATACCCGAATCGTGAGTGATCATCGATAAAGGTAATGAAGTAGCTATAGCCTCCTTGTGCAAGAGTTGACATTTATCCACATACATCAGTATGTATTAGACCAAGCAATTCTCCCACTGGATTACCTTTTCCGGAAAAGGGTAATTTGGTCATCTTGCCTTTCAATCATGATTCGCATGTATCAAATGAACCGGGTTCAAATGATTCCAAAATTCCACATCGGTGTAATTTGGTCATGCGTTTCTTACTTACATGGCCAAGACGACAATGCCACGTATAGGAGTCTATTCGATTATCTATTCGAGCACATTTGTTGCTAACTTCGATATTGAAAACATCACCAGATAAATCTAACATGTAGATACCATTGCACAAAGTTCCAGTCCCATAAAGAATATCATTTAAAGTTATGTAACAACAATTGTTACTAAAAGTTAAATGATAACCCTTTTCATTCAAACATGAAATAGATACAATGTTCTTTATTAACGAAGGAACAAAATAACAATTATCCAATTCTAAGACACGTCTAGTAGGGAGCTTTAGCAAATATGTTCCGATGGCAACAGCAGCAATCTTTGCTCCATTTCCAACTCGCAAATTTGCTTCTCCCTTGACGAGTCTTCTTCTATTCCTTAGCCCCTGTATGTCATTACATATATGTGAGCTACACCCAGTATCAAGTACCCAGGTGGTTGAGGAAATAGAGTGACATTCAATAACGAAGATACCTGAAAAGGATGGGGCATCGGATGCCTTCTTCTTCAATGACTCAAGATAAACCTTGCAGTTTCTTCGCCAGTGACCCTCCTTGCCACTGTGATGGCAAGTGCCTTTTGGTGTCTTTTCAATCTTTTTGGCCTTTTTCTTTTTTCCCTTATTCTGTTCTTTGGCCTTCCTCTTAGAACCTTTCTTTGAGGAACCAACTAACAGTACCGTCTTTTGATCCTGCTTCACAGAAGGCTCTACAGTCTTCAGCAGGTTGAGCAACTCAGGAATGGTAGTCTCCAACTTGTTCATCCGATAGTTCATCACAAATTGTGAATATCTTTTGGGAAAACAATGCAGAATTAAGTCAATACTTAATTCATGATCCATTGTAAAATCGAGTGTGCCCAGTCGCTCAATGTACTCCAACATCTTCAACACAAACTGTGAGACAGAAGTGCCTTCCTGCATTTTAGAGGTGAAGAGGAGTCTGGAGACCTCGAACCTTTCGGATCTCGCCTGCTCATCAAATAACTCATGAAGATGGAAGATGATGGTATAAGCATCTATATGCTCATGCTGCTTTTGCAGCTCAGGTACCATAGCGGCTAGCATGATGCAACTCGCAAGTTCAGAATCGGTCACATGTTTCTGATAGGCCACTAACTGATCTGGAGTTGCATTTTCTGGAGGACGGTTGGCAAGTTGATCTTCAAGGACATAAGCAAGCTTCTCTGCCTTGAGGACTATCCTCAGGTTTCGAAGGCAGTCCATGAAGTTTGGCCCAGTCAGTTTATTGGTGTTTAAAATAGAACACAAATTCAGAGAAAACATGATTGAGTGATTATCCTAGAAATACAAGTTGAGCTTATGTGAGAAGAATGATAAAGAATGCATCAACATACATTAATTAAATCCTATTTATTTTTCGAATTGAATAACCCTTTTTATCAATTCGGGAGATCGTAGGAACATCTCCAAATAGGTTGATATCCAAATATAGATAAGAACAACTATGGCTGTGGCCATCAAGTTATTCTTAGCTATGAAGGTAGGTAATTATACCGATTACATATCACATATATGTAACTATCACTTTATGCTATCAACTAATTGAATGTTTGCATAAATCATTGGGTTGTTAACTCATTAACAAGTATGCAATAATATACATAGCACCCAACTGCACCTCTCTTTACATCGACCTTGGCTGTGGCACAACAAATCGATGCTCCAAGCTTAAGGCTGACCCATTAATCAAGAAATAGTTTTAATATGGTTGGAGCTCATTCAACCGTTTAGTCAGGCTTGGATGTGTCGAACAACCAAAACTAAGGATTGACCTCTGACTCCAACTATATTAATCATAAACTAATTCCATGGTTTGAACATGTTGAGGTTCAAGCCGGTCATGGATGTGTCCATCAACCCAAACGAGAAACAAAACTTCGGTTCTGACCATATTAATGGAAGGTGTTGGCCTTAATATTTTGTAAGGGGGTTTGGGTCTCATCCTTTTCTTTCTAAGCACATTCATGACATATAATTATGTCATGTACTAACGATTTCCTTAATAAAGTATGTATATGTCATAATTTATCAAGTCTCATTAATTGAATTAGGAATCAGATTTCCTAATTCTAATTTCATACTTTATTCAAGGAATTGTTTTGGGAAACAATTTCCTAAATTGTCATAATCAATTTCGGAAATAATATGTTTAAGACTTTGATTTCTCTAAATCAAATCTTATTAAATTAAGAGACAGATTCCCTTAATTCAACCACATATTATTTTCATGAAAATCTTATTTAAGAAAACTCTATAGGAAATCATTTTCCTATTTAATTTTGGAGACAACAATATGTAAGAGCATCACCTCTTAAATCAAATAAGGAAATTATCGTTTGAGAATCACCTCAAAATTTCCAATATTTGATTACATATTTTATTTATGGATTTATTAATTTCAACAAATTATTTTCTTTGGGTGGCTCCCCGAGGCTCAGATACCCAAAAAAAAGAATTTGTTGTAAATCTAATTTGGTCGGCTCCCCGAGGCGTAACCAAATTAAACATGACAATTTTATTCAAAATAGGAAATTAAATTACAACAACTAAGTTTAAATTGGACGGCTCCCCGAGGCTCAATCAAAAATAAAGAATTTTGTTAATAATTTAAAACCAATTCAAATTTAATTGTCAATTAATAATCCATAAATTTGTCTAGACTTTCTTGAAAAAAAGTGCCCAAAATTGCGAGATTTCAAAATAGGTTTTCAGAATAATTGTTAGTTTCGGGTACAAAGAAAACTTACATATTTCCAAATTAGAAAATTTCCAAAATAGGAAATTTCCAAAATTGAAAAGTTTCCAAAAATGGGAAGTTTTTATAATTATCATAAAATTTCAGAAACTAGGATATTTCAAAAGTTTGCGAAATTTCATGAGGATTTCCAAACTTTGAAATTCCTAAATCTAAAATTTATCATAATTGGAAAGTTTCCATAATTTGAAAATTTTCCAAAATTGAGATCATGACAAAGTTTTCCGCAAAACAATTATATGATTATGTCGAACACTAACCGGCTCTGATACCACCGTTGGGACCGGGTGCATGTTGACATGGATACGGGTTCGTAATTTTAAATTTTAATTACGTGCAGCGGAAGGTTTAGCATAAATAATTTCTGAAATTATTTTAACCACGTATCTAGCATACAACCTTATGTTGTGGAGACATGATCATACATTTAAAATTTTGCAGAAAGTAAACTAATTTACATAATATCTCGCGTAACTCGTAGAAAGGGACGAGATCCAACCGTAGCGTCCCTTGGAAGCTCCGCCTCTATTCGCGTCCACGCCGGGTTTTCTTCGGGATGACTTCGCAAAGCCACGAGTTTCATGCCGACAAGAACTACTAGATTCTCTAAAGGCACGACAAGAATACCAAGAGAGAGATGAAAAACTAACCATCAAACGAAGAACGGAATCAAGATTCCGGGAGGAAGGAAGGAGTCACGCCCGCTTCTTCTTCTTCTTCGGCTTCTTCTTGGTGGTGGAAGCTCACGACAAAGGGGGAGGGCTCTAGGGCCGGCGGCACTAGAAGAGGGAGAGGGAGAGAAGGAGAGGGAGAGAGGCTAGGCAAGAATCCTTGATCTCTTAGATTAATTTCCAAGCCTTGCCTTGGTACCTTTATATAGTATCCTCTTAATCGCCAAGTCTCCTCTTAACGGAATAAATTTTTCATAAGAAATTTATCTTATAAATTTTTCTATGAATTATTCCGTTATGCCAAGTTTTTATTATAACTTAATTTATAATAAAAACAACCATGTCTCCCGTTTTATTATGGAAAGAAATTTCTTTATATAAATTTCTTTATATAAATTTCTTTATCATGGTAAATCAATCCATTATTAATTTTATAAAATAAAATAAACCATTCCAAGGTTCATTTTAATTTCCATGATAAATAAATCTCTTTATATAAATTTCTTTATACAAATTTTTTATCCATAATTTTATAAGACAAACCACGCGCGGTTTATTTTATAAATTTGAACCAAACAATTTGGTTCTTCCCTCTTATTGTGGCCGGCCAAACAAAGAGGGTGGGGACCCTCTTTGGCCGGCCAAACCCAAGTCACGATCTCACGAATTAAACTCATTTAATTCGTTCAATAAGTCTTCAAAAGACTTAGCCATTTTATTCTTCCGATGCGCTCTGAAAAATTCAGATTTGACTTATCTCTCATGATCAGAAAATCTAATTTTCAACTCGTTTTAAATCCCTCGGATCACTCGTAGTGCGTGTGACTAAATAGGCTTTCGATTTATGTTGGTCGTCTATAATTAACCAATTATAGAACGATCATGAGTGGCACCTAGTAGTACATCATGATCCCCAATTAATCGAAAGATCAACGGTTGACCTCAGAAACTATTCTGAAACCCTTCAGCAGCTTTAATGAATCGTGCCTCATTCCCTTCACCATCTTATACCCACTTGGTTCAGGACACGGTCTATGTGTGTCAGTCCCCACTAGGCTGACTACGTCACACCTAGCCCAAGCAATGTTTTTCTCGTCCTACGGATTCTAGTTACTCTCATGTTTCTGAGAGATTCATACTCTGAACATGTGATGCTCTGGCCAGAGGCTTCGACTAACAATCCGACGATAAGCCTTGGGTATACATCTCCTCGCAAGGAGTGGTGAATCCTTTATAGGTTGTTCAAACATCTTAGGGCACTTCGGCTTATACCCAACCATCCTGAGTCCACACCTCCTTAGAGATGCTTGCTTAAGATGTCAAAGTATAAGTCTCCATGACCAAGATGACTTGAGCACCGCAAGTCAAAGGAACATCGCACTTAAGCTGCAGT
The DNA here is from genome assembly GCA_024364735.1 of Boesenbergia rotunda. NCBI lineage: Eukaryota > Viridiplantae > Streptophyta > Magnoliopsida > Zingiberales > Zingiberaceae > Boesenbergia > Boesenbergia rotunda. The sequence goes on along the minus strand of JAGFNQ010010407.1, from coordinate 700,849 downwards.
AAGAACTTCATTGACATATCTATATGTAGATTACCATATGAAGTCTTACAGCTAGTCACTCCAATGAACTAGTTCCCTTAACTAGCATTCATGTTTATCTCCAGACATCCCAATATCACCAGCCAGTGAGAATCAGCTGATTAGAGAATAACCCATGCTAGTCTTAACAGAATTGATAGTGTCCGTATTTATCAATTCATCGACTAGGGACAATTTCAATACTTCACAATTGCACATGTAGAGATAATCACTAGTTGTGAATTCATCACAAATTCTCTCATGCTGTGAATTATATTGCGGACATTCAGTAAATAAGTTTAAGATCTCAATCAAATACACGAACATGTATACTCAAATAGTGAATATTCATTTATTAAAGTAAATGATTACAATCATAAGACGATTGCCTAGGACACTTCTCTCATATTACTAACAGGGGGCGCCCCCCCCCCCCACGTTTCACCCGATCCGAGCAACTCTCGGTCAGCCCTTATACCACTCGAATAAGGCTGAGAGTTGACAATCACTAGTTGTGAATTCATCACAAATTCTCTCATGCTGTGAATTATATTGCGGACATTCAGTAAATGAGTTTAAGATCTCAATCAAACACACGAACATATATACTCAAATAGTGAATATTCATTTATTAAAGTAAATGATTACAATCATAAGGCGATTGCCTTAGGACACTTCTCTCATATTACTAACAGGGGGTGCCCCCCCCACGTGTCACCCGATCCGAGCAACTCTCCGTCAGCCCTTATACCACTCGAATAAGGCTGAGAGTTGACTGTGGGGGCGCCCGGGATGCTTGGGGCGCCCGGGTTGACTCGATCCGCTGGCTTCTCGGCTGGTTAAGTTTTATCCACTTCATTAGCTTGAGTCCGGGGCGCCCTGAGCATCTGGGGCGCCCGAGAGCACGGGGGCGCCCCGCCCAGTCAGCTTCCGAAGCGTACTTTTGTTGAATTCATGTTTGACTTGTACTTAGGGCGCCTTGGACCTCCCGAGCGCCCAACCCAGCTGCTGCCTCACTCCTTTGAGGCGTTCTGAGCTGCAGAGACTCATTCTTTTGGTCCTGCATCCAGGGTTAGTACCAAACATAATAAAGCAAGAACGTTAGTGAACTTTACAGCCGTAGCTGTCTTGGTTCTGACTTTGGGTCTCCAAAATGGAACCCTAGGTCGAACCGACATCTACTGTTTCCTCGACCGGGAACGCGTCCTCACCTACTCCTCTCAGGAGAATTTACCTTCTGCCAACCGGCTCCTCCGGTTGGACTTTTGCCTGATGCACCTGACCAGGTCTTCGTGCCCACCTTCCGAGCAGGTCTTCGGTGACCAGCTCCTTGCCAGGGCTTCGTGCCCAGTCCTCGACCAGGACTTCGTGCCCACCTTCCGAGCAGGTCTTCGGTTCCCAGCTCCTTGCCAGGGCTTTGTGCCCAGTCCTCGACCAGGACTTCGTGCCCAGTGTACCTAGGACTTCTTTTCTTGTATTCTTAGTGAACATGTTAGATCAACATAATATCTTAACTTTTGAACCCTTTTGCCATTATCAAAACACAGGTTCGACTTGGGTGTTGTCTGCACCAACAATCTCCCCCTTTTTGATTTATGGCAACCCGGTTAAAAAGTTAAGTTAATCAAGAACAGATGATATAACAGTTTAGTTTCCTCCCCTTGGAAGGAATCTCCCCTAGGTTTTCTAAAGGTTCGTGGTGTTTTGAAAAGTTTCTAAGTTTTAAAGATGGAACTAATTTTTCAAATACTTAGAACATTTTTCAAAGGTGGTTTTTAGAAAAGATATTTTCCAAGAAAAGTTTTGGTGATATTTAGAAAAATTTCCAAGTCAATAACTTGGTAGAAAAAATTTTTCTAAGGTTAAGAATGATTTGAATCTCTTTAGCACTTTTGAAACTTTTCTATTTAAGATAAGTACTTAGAAAAATTTAACCTAGCTTGGGTACAACAATTTAAGATAAGTACTTAGATAAATTTGAAAAATAGCTTAGGTTTAAGTACTTTGAAAAACTTTTGAAACCAGATTAAGTTAAGTACTTTACAAAACTTTTGAAACCAGCTTAAGTTTAAGTACTTTTTGAAGAAAGGATAAAGTTTTGATGAACATTTTGAATTTTGAAAAAAATTGTAAAATTTTAAAGCTTCTCTCCTTTTCCTATCTCTCCCCCTTTGCCATATATCAAAAATAAAGTAATATAGCAAAAAAAATTAAATAAATTGCATAATTAACTTGCAAAAAGAATTAACGTGCTGTACTGAACCAATGCAAGATAAACTAAATCAAACCAATTTCAATTATCTCATTAGGGTCCTGTCTAACCTAATTAGCTACTTACTAACTGTTATAAACAGTAGTTTTCGCTACGGTTAGTCAAGTTAAGTGTTCTGTTCAAGTTAGATTTTCTAGACTTAATACTTAACCTGATTACTGTTTAATTTGTATTTAGTTCCCCAATTACTGTAGATGCACTGATCTACATCTTGAATTAAGGCAAAGACCTAAGCATCTCAACCCTTTCTAGGTTATCAATCAAAAGTACCCGAAGGTGCTTGTGAGATGCTGGCTTCTAACTCTATAGGTGCATGCAGTTCTAGGGTTAGGGCCTAAGCTAAGTCCATTTGTGAAAAAGCCCTAGTTTTGAAGGGGGTAGTTTTGAAAAAAAAACTAAGTCGAAAAAGATTTTTCAAACTAAGTAAAAGTTGATTTTGAAATTAAGTAAAGCAGTTTTAAAATTGTTTTAGAAACTGATTTTCAAATCAAGTAAAGCAGTAAGAAAACCAAAAGTAGAGTTAACCTATTCTACTAAGCATAATCCTAATAAAGATCAGATAATCATGAAAAAGCAAATAGTCAACTCCATAAGTTAGCTAGTATGAGAGAGGACCAGCACAATCATTCAAGTTAAACATGAGTCAACCCTACTGAGTAGGGGCAGTCAAACAGTCACTAGTACAACGCTAATCAAATCTAGGAGCAGGGACTAGGATGATCAGAAGTGCCTGGCTGCCAGGATCGAAATAGCACCATCATTACGTGATATCATGCGTCGCTGGTCTCCCTCTCGGCTCTGAGGGCATTCATATACTCAGTATAATAGCCCTGATTTGCTTCCATTTCTTCGGCATGATTTGCTTCCACTTCCTCCCGGAGGCTCTAGAACTGTGTCTCAAGTCGTGTCACTCTCTCGTAGAGTGTCTGTGGTGGAGGCTCGTCTATGTGCTCTCGAACCTCGGCTGCCAGATCTTCGACGTCGACCTCAACATCCTCGTCAGAGTCGATCAGTGGTCCGGCTCACTGGCGTCTCCACGACAAAACCCCGGTAGCCGAGACCTCTATACCAGCCAGGGAAAAGTTCCTAAATCCTATCTCGTCGAAATCGGTCATCGCGGTCATTTCACCTACGGTAATGTTACGACCGTGGTGATGAAGGATGGAGGTGATGATGTGGCAGAAGGGGGTGCGTCCCCGACCCTGAGTGGTGACACTGGAGGCATATAGGATGGCGTGGAACATGTGAAGGCCAATGTCAATGTCTAGGTGGTGGATCAACGCATACAATAAGAACGTGTGAAAAGGTTGCATGGTCGCGACGTCCTTGGTGGATAAAGGTAGGATGCAGCGGACCGGAACTCTATACAGGGCGTAGTCCTGGACCTGAAGGTCAACGGACTGAAATCGTCTAGCTACGGGATTTCTAGCTTCCCTATAGAAGTAGGAGTGGAGAGTGTCTAGGGTAATGTGAGAGTAGGGAGCATCAAATGGAGGATCCTTAGGAGGATAGCAACAAAAGGTGGACTGAGAGAATCGTAGTCCAAGAAATCGGTTAAGTAAGGAGGGTGTGATGGTTAGAGGCAACCCTTGGACTGTGGTGACAAAGCTGAGTTGATCTTGTCTGACTATATTATTATAGAATTCTGCACATAATGTTGTATTAATAGGATGAGTGCAGAATACGAGGTTATCGAGTTGGTAAAAGTTTATAACATTCATTGCCAAGGGACAAGATTGGGTGAAGAATTGTCTATTTAAGTAGCTCATTTTTATGGGCTTGTATGTCATTCGAGCAGACTTATTACAAAGTTCTAATGTTGGGAACCTAGGATCAGGACTCGATTCGGTACCGGGGATCGCTTGGTTTGGTCGGCATTTTCTAAGTTATGAAGCATGTATTTAGAAGAAAGAATTTAAGAAAAATAAATGTAAATGCGTAAGAAAAAGAAAATGAAAATTATACCGAGTGGCTGCTCGGGGAGGCATTGTCGAGGATGAGAGCTTGAGAAGGTTGCAAGGTCACTTGGAAGGAAGGGAGTTGGAGAATGATTTTGGGTGTGGCAAGATGAGGAGATTCGGGTGGCCTTTTATAGGCGATTTGGCTAGGGCGCCCGGGAGCTCCCGGGTGCCCGGGATAGGGCTTCTACCATTGGCAGTGTCCTAATGCCATTCGAGGGCACCCGTGATGGCCTGGGAGCCCCGGTCAGAAGGAGTTGGCAGCTTTGCTGCTTTGACCAGTCCTGGGGGCGCCCGTAAGGGCCGGGGCGCCCCGATTAAGTAGACTTGGCAGTTTATCTGCCTTGAACGAAGCGAAAGTCATGAGGGGGCGCCCTAGGAGTCATGGGCGCCCGGATTAAGTAGGAAGTAACAACTTAGATGTTTTGTTGACCATTTGACCATGGTTTGATTATTTTGACCGTTATATGACCTGATTTGACTGCTTTGACTATGGTTTGACTGCTTTGATCATGGTTTGACTACTTTGACCATGTTTGATTAGTATTAGGTCAATTCCGTTCTAAACTATAGGATTTGATGTTTGTATTTAAGCCACAATACAAGTATTAAAGGAATTTCAATTATGTTAAATTTTACAGTCTCACCCAATCTAGGGTTATCAATCATGTTTACATTATGGGTTTTGTGAGATAGGTTTTGGTAGATAGAATTGTTTTGAAAAATTATGATTTATTTAAAAAAAATTAAATTAATTTTGAAAACAGTTGATTTTGTGTTTAAAAAAAAATGTTTGAATCTATACTTAACTGAAAATTTGTGTTAGATTCGAATTTGACAAAGAATAATTTGAATTTGAATTTCAAAAATCGGCTTCAAGGTCTTGGCGAGGCACTAGACCTTCTTCGGCCGTAGCCTTATTGGATCATCAACCCTTTCCTTGACAAAGCCTTTAATAAAATTTCATTTTCAAAATTATTTTTTGAAAAATTCTGGTCTAACTAGTTTGGGTCTTGGATCGGTAGCTTCGGCTAGTTTCACCAGTCAAAAGACCAAGTAGAGTATACATGACCTTATTAGAATTGGCTTCCCTAAAGTACTATCATCTCACCTCCACCCAATACTATGTTGTTCAAATTTCAGTTAAGTTGGTTCAGTCCTTAAACTAACCATTCCTAAGTCTAAGCATGGTAAATTGCAGAAATTAAATAGACAAGCAAGCATGCAATTTAAAAAATAGAGATTTATCTAATTATAAATATTGTTTTTAATTTGGCTCCCCCTGGACTAAAGCCGCGGTAATGGTTCGGCAAGATGTGAATCTTGTCCTTAGGGATCCAATACTGATTTGATCCAGTTTGTTTGTTCAGGCACAGTTTAGGTACCCATGCCTGAACTATAGCTCTGGACTAGTTCAGTACAGCATAGTAGGATCTTTGTCTAGATTTGGTTCTATAGCCCAACCCGGATCGATTTAGAACCGACTTCTGTTTTCCAAGAATCATGTGAAGACCCTTGGAACCAGAAGTGAGTCGTTCTAAAGCAGCTCTAAGATACTTAACTTGAGTTTTCAAGAAAGAGTTTTCTGATTCAAGTTTTTCAACTTGAGCAGAGGTTCCTTCTTGAACCTTCTCAGTTAAGGGTTTAGAGTCTGCTTTCTCTTTCAGGAGTTTTACTTCCTGTCTGAGAGATTCGAGTCGGATTTTGGCTTTTGTCAAATCTCGAGAAAGATAAGAAATTAATTCGCATAATTGCATTCTAGAAAAACCACTTATAGTTATTTCGCAATTTTCTGAAAAAGTGAGTTTGCCGTCATCCGGCTCCGATTTGACTCGGTCTCGATTTCTTCTGAGGCGGTTAGTGTGAGCAGGTTAGACTGTGGGGCCTCTTCTTCTTCCTCGGAGGAGGACTCGTCCCACGTTGCCTGAAGTGTCGTCTTTCTTCTTGCTTTCTTGGCTTCTTTTAGGTTAGGGCATTCGGATTTGAAATGTCCCTTTTTGTTGCACTCGAAGCAAGTCACACTTGATTTGTTCTTAGTTGATTCAGCTTGATCTTCCTTCTTTCGGCTGGCTTTTCTTCTGTTGGATTGATTCTTCAATTCCTTGTAGTAGTTCCGGGCCAGTCGGACCAGCTTAGGTCGATCTCCTTCGTCGTCTTCTGAGTCTGAGTCTGAATCAGGCTCGGGTGCAGGTTGAGGTTTCTTCTTGGATATCTTTCCAGCTTTACCTGCAATAAAGGCAATGCCTTTCTCGGCCAAGGTGCTGTTAGTATGCTCATGTAACTCAAGTTCTGAAAACAGTTCATCTAATTTGATTTTTGAAAGGTCCCTTGAAACCTTGTATGCATCTACCATAGATGCCCACAAGGTGTTTCTTGGGAAAGCATTAAGAGCGTACCTTATTAGGTCACGGTTTTCTACCTTGTGACCAATGGTGTGTAGTCCGTTCATTAACTCCTGAATTCTGGCATGGAGTTGAGCTGCTGTTTCGTTGTTATTCACCTTGATCGTGTACAGCTTGTTCAGGAGGAGATCTCTCTTGTTGATTCGAGTATCTGAAGTTTCTTAGTGCAGCTCGATCAGCTTACCCTAGAGTTCTTTGGTGCTGTTGAATGGACCCACCCGGTTCAGCTCCTCTTTGGTTAGGCCGCATTGGAATGTTTGGGTCGCTTTGGCATCGGCTTCTATTTTCTTTTTCAGTGCAGCGTCCCATTCAGTGTAAGACAGTTGTACTCTATCAACATTCCTTGGTATTTCCAGTCCGGACTGGATGATTATCCACATGTCCACCTGAGATTTCAGGTGGACCTCTATTCTGCTCTTCCAGTAGGAGAAGTCCTCCCTACTGAAGAGCGTGTTGGAAACGGATGGCTAGAGAGGGGGGGTGAATATAACCAATCACTTTTATCTTTGGCAAGTAACAAGTTTCTGCACTTAATCTTATCAGTAGCACAGCGGAAGAAATAAAACAACAGAGCAGTGCAGAAAACCAAAACAGAAATCGAGAACAAATGACCACAGCTAGCAGGATCGCTAACAAGGAGGGTTTACAAGGTTTGGGGATAACTTGCCCCTACTCCTTGGCGTGCCCTTAAGGTGGGCGATCCCTTGATCGTCGGCAGATCAAGCCCCGGTTAGCACCGATATAAAGCAACCTCCTTCTCGGTGGAGAAACCTCTCCACAGCGTTTCAATCACAGATAAATGATTAAGCCCAATGAAACAACAAGAAAGATCTTACTCAAGCACTCAACAAGGACAAGAACACAGCAAGCTTCCCTGAGCTCCACCCAGTGGCGATCTCACGCAAGAACCCTTCTTCGTGTCTTCCCACTGTCGGACTCCCAGCTCCTTGTTCTCTCCTTCAAGCACTCAAGTAATGGATGATTGCTTCTCGATCAGTAGCTTGCTCAATGTGATGAAACTTCAAGAAAGCAGCAAGCTTGTTGTGGAGAACTCAAGGCGCAGCAAGAAGACAGTATTCGAACTCTGCTTCACTGAAGCTATCTTCCGTCCCTTTTGTTTCTCCACTAAGCATCAAGTGACCTCATCTCCAACAGCCTCCAGCTGCCTTACTGCCAACGCCAGCTACCACTGAACCCTTACTGAACTTCCTGAGCTCCCTCAGCCAAGCTTCAGTCAGTGGCTTCAGTCCTGCAGCTCCAGCCGTTGCAACCTGAGATGAGAAACGGACAAACCTGCTCCAAGGAAAGCCTCCATTGACTTCTCCTTGAGTGTTTGAATCCTCCCCTGTCACATGTAGCTTAATCAGACTGTTAGAGCAGCGTATCACACAGTAAATCAAATATCAGATGTAAGCAGCAGCGAATCAGATACGTTCAGACGCGATCAGAGCGTCTGACAGTGCAATTTGAATTAAAGTGATCGGTCACCGGACCGATCAGAGCGACCCCTGATCAGTCACCAGACCGATCAGGCTCCGTCCTGATCGATCCCCAACGCTCAATTAGAAATCGCAATTTCCTTGTGACTCTTCTGGATCGATCACCAGACCGATCCCAGAGTGTGGATCGATCACCGACCGATCCACCCCTTTATTGGGCGATTTCTGAGCTTCGCAGTCCAGACCTCCTGATCGGTCATCGGACCGATCAGGCAACCTCCTGATCGGTCACCAGACCGATCAGATCATGATCAGACCGATCAGACTCCGTCCTGATCGGTCATAGTGAGGAACCTGCGATGCTAGATCGTTCTTCAGAACAATCTGCACAGTGATCCTGATCAGTCATGTAACGCCCGCCCTTATATCTACTCTTGGGGCGGGGTTACGTAACAATCATTCAGTCATATAATTATTTTTTTTTCTTCTAGCATAAAATTAAAATCAACAATGCAAAGACTAAGTACTGAGCATGCTTGTTTAGAACTATTAAGTAATATAGAAGTGCTAAGCATACTAGTCAATACATGTCAATCAAATATCATGTATATGAGAATTCCAAGTGTAATCATTATCATGCAATATCAAACCTAATCACTAGCATTCATTGTTGGAGAAAACATCATCATAAACATAGTAATGTAGTTATAAAGATCTTGCTTTCCCGAGCCACCACCCCACACATCTTCAGCCTCCTGCCTCTTCCTTTAGTTTAAGTGTTCCTTACCCTTATTTGCAGCATAAGACAACACATAAACTAGTAAGCACAAATGCTTAGTAAGGATCCTGTCCTACTCGCAAAATCCATACGCAAGCATACAACATGTACACATAATAAATCATAAGCATGAGTTCATCAAAGCATACTAAACATCCAAGTTTCTAAGCATGCAGTATAAAGTACCTTAAGCATACCCTTCACCTATAATAAATGTTTTCAATGAATGTTTTCAAAACAATTCCATAAAGGTATTACTTAAAAATACATCCATATCATATTGGGCCCGGTTGTGTACCACATATCGCGCGTTACCTATTGCGCGTTCCCTAATGAATTGGGGTAGCGAGCCACCAACCAATTAGAGCAGGACCCTTCCGTCCTACTGGAGCCATGACCTTACGTTAACATGCACCCCGGATTTGTTTAACGACCCCCTTCTGAGTCGGGTACACAACTTCCAAAGTAAAATACTTATCATGGTTTTACATATATGCTAAGGAGTACTCCAAATCCACTCTTAAGGGACACACCACTCTTCAAGGGTGCTCATGATCCCGTAGGGACACACCACACAACATAAGGGTGTTCTTGATCCCAAACTTAGTGGAGTATCCTTTCAAGCATTTTATTATACATATCACATGCAATTTCATAAGGGTGCCCAATGGGCTATAAGGCATGCTCATACATACATCATATTTCAACCACTTAAACATACTTATATATGACAAAATTGGTCACATCAATCATATTCATATCATAACCTGCTACATGGTTTAATTTAACCCTTCCTAACCCTAAACCTAGGGTTTGGCCAAAAATCAAAGGTAGGGTAGCTTAGATTTTTGACATCAAACATCTCATACAAGCATCACATATATACACATCATGTATCATACTAAGCATAGCATACATCATGGAGTAATCAACCTTCACAATCCCTAATGTTCATGCCTTGGCCGAATATCACATTCTAGGGAACCTTAAGATTTCCAATCAAGCATTTCATTTAGACATCACATGCATATACATATCATCTTACTAAACATAATCATGTCTCGTAGGGTAGTTTAACCTTCACATACATATCATGCAACATATTAAGCCTAGAATACATCCTAGGATAATCATGTACCCTAAACCCTAATTTTTCTAGGGTTGGCCGAAAGTCAAGGGTAGGGGAACTAGGGTTCTTGAACTTGGGTTTCACACAAGCATTTACACAAACACTTTGTCAACACTACTAACATGGATACATCATAGGAAATCATACAACCCTAACCCTCTTTGCTTCATGATTTGGCTGAAACCATATAGGGGGTTCAACCCTAATTTTTGTCATCACTACATGTAGGGAAAACAACATATAAGTATACCCTAAATTCCAAGGGGTCTTCCTATGCAACAAGGAGTAACCAAGGCCTCCTCTTTGAGGTTGGCCGAAACCTATACAAGGGCAAAACCCTAAAATTTTGTTCATAACATCATGAAGGAAACAACATATACATATACCCTAAGTTCCAAGGGTCTACTCATGTAACAAGAAGTAACCAAGGCCTCCTCTAACGGGGTGGCCGAAACTCACTAAAGGGAAACAATCCCCATTTTTCGAAAACTACAAGGAGAAGAACTCATACAATAACCATTATACTGCAGGCGAGGGGATACTTACATCCTTTCGCTTGAATTTCTCCTTCTCTTATTCCTTAGGGTACCCTTGGTTGAAGGAGAGGTGAGAATTTCCCTTGTTAGACTTCTCTAGCACTCTTGGCCCTAGTAGAGGGCAAAATCCTTGAATAATTCTTCTTCCTTCCAATTCCCTAGGGTTCGAACCCTAGGGTTGTGTTCTTTTCGAAAATTGAAAAGGAGAAGGGAGACTTAGGTTTCGGTTTTGGAGTGGGGAGAGTGAGGAAGAAGAAGAGAGGAAGTTATTCCAACCTCTTCATCTCTTATTTATACTTTTCTCATGAAGAGACATGTCTCTTCACTTCCCTAGCTTTAACAAGCATGTTTCTTATTCTCTCAACATGAAACATTGCTTGGTTCGTTGGTTATGACATGATTAGTGCAACTAGGAGATTTAAGGTTCAATCCTTGCTTCCTCCTTTCTACATCTTTTTTTTATTACATTTTGCACTAATCCATATCAAAGCCCATTAAACCAAGCCCATCATAACATTTCATAATAATAATGTTTCATGAATTCATAATATTTCATATGAGAAAATTTTGGGGTGTTACAGGTCATCAGACCGATCAGGTGCAGATCAGCAAAGGAACTCAACCTCACTATTTGCTCCCTGATCGGTCACCAGACCGATCAGGAGCCAAGTAGTGGGTGAAACATGCACTCCCTGATCGGTCACCGGATCGATCAGGAGCAGTACAGTAGGTTCTCAACCTCTCTGTGTGTTCTCTGATCGGTCACCAGACCGATCCATAAAGGAGCAGCGTGCCAAACTCCCTGATCGGTCACCAGACCGATCCAGGGACTCAAACTTAGCCCTCCAAGCTAAGTTTTCATCCACCTTAACCCTCCAAGCTAAGGATTTTTCACCTAACCCTCCAAGTTAGGAATTTGCACTTAACCCTCCAAGTTAGGACTTTTCACCTAGCCCTCCAAGCTAGGACTTTTCACCTAGCCCTCCAAGCTAGGACTTTTCACCCAACTCTTCCGGATTAGGACTTTCCACACCTAGCCCTCCAAGCTAGGACCTGACCCTCTAAGCCAGGACTTTTTCACATAATTCTCCAAGATGCGAATTTGCACCTAACCCTCCAAGTTAGGACTTTTCACCTAGCCCTCCAAGCTAGGACTTTTCACCCACCTCTTCCGAATTAGGACTTTTCACACACCTAGCCCAAGCTAGGATTTTCAACACCTAACCCTCCAAGTTAGGATTTTCCCAATACCATGCCTGATCCCCGATCAGGACTTAATCATAATCAATAAACATCCACCTAAACTAAAATCGGTGTCAAGACCAGAACAACAATCAGGGCCAGACTGCATCAACAATCTCCCCCTTTTTGTTGTTTGACAACCCGATTTTAAGTTTAGGGATTCTCAATCAAGTTTTTCAAATTTTAGAATCATAGGGGAATCCAGATCCTCCCCCTACAACATGATCAACCTAAACTTAACCAACCAACACTCTCTCTCCCCCTTTGTCGAACACGAAAAGGGTCTAGACAGGATGTTAAGTTTAACCAACTCCCCCTCAACCCTAGGGGAATCTCAAATCAACAAGGATATGATTGATTTTTGGATAACCATATGACCACATGTGAAAAAGATAGAGCAAGATATAGCAATCACATGCATCATATGAACATGAAGTAACAACTCACAAAACATGCCATAACAGTCATATGTATCAAGTAGGCATGACATTATACGCATGAACATGGCAATGTAGCAAGCATGCAGATAATAGACAGAGAAATAACATGGCATCAACAATAAGCATACTAAGAGTAGATAAACATGAAAGGCAAAGGCAGACAAGCCAAAGCATAAAACATCCAAAATAAGTAGCAAGATACGTGTGACACAAGGCCACAACAAGCAAGTCCAAGGGCATACCGCCCAACAGCCAAACTGACCAAACACGGTCAAGTACACAAATCATGAAAAGAGACAACAAACATCCAAACTCAACAATCAGCCGGGGGGGGGGGGTCGTCATCGTGCATAAGGTCATCCATCGTTGGATCAATAGGCGCAAGGGACCCTGGTGCAGTACTCGATGAAGGTGCACCTCCTGGAAATGTGTGGCTGCGCCACTCATCATACCATGTCTGCTGGAGGGCACGGGTCCCTGAGACCTCGGTCTCGATCCTGGTCAGGCGGCGATTGACGGAACGAAAATCTGACCGAACCTCCTCGCGATCTGCAGCCCCTAACTGAATAAGCTCCTATAGCGTCTGATCTAGCTCTGAGATCTGCCAGCGCAGATCTGGATCAGGCTCATAATCATACTCGGCGTCAGCAGCAGGAGCCTCATGTGGTGCAGCAGCCTCAGGTGGTGCCTGAAAATGTGATGCTCCTCCAGGAAGATCACCAAGTCCGCGTCCATCCTTCCACACCAAGACCCCATCACGCTCACGAATGATAATACCAGACTTCGCAAAAGCCCGCCGGCCCAAACGACAATCTTACTTAACCATGGGCATGGTCCTGCCTTTGGCGACATCAACACCAACCGACATAAGCTAATCAGTGATGATATGACCAAAAGGCATATAAACCGTGCGACGGCTAGGCTCACGGTAGGATAGGATAGACTGAAAAATGCTCTCCATGATATCAAAGTCCATCCGGCGATGCATGCCGTAGAGCATAAGGTAGTTGTATGGTCGGATCTCGGCCAAAGGCTTTGAATTAATGGGTAATATGTAATTTGTGATGATCTTGAAAAGGACGTAGTCAGCTGGAGCAAGTCGTAGGGCTGCAAAAGTAGGAAAGACTGGACCAAATTCGTCAAGCCCGGCGGGGCGAGGATGACCAAAGAAGTGCTGATAGATAGAGTCGGGGGTAACATCCGAAAACGGGGCCAGCAGAGGATCAGGGAGCTCTGGATAAATCGAATAGAGGTTAGGTGATCGTCGACCACCTAAGTATTCGGCTAAAATCTCATATGAAAAGTCAAGGTTCATTTTGCGGACTCGGGTAGTGAACTCGAAACCCCCTTGAGGACCTTGTTGTAGGTTGTTGTAGAATTCAGAGACTAGGTCGTAATTTATGGTTCATTCCAAGGAAAGAAGAAAACCCAGATTGTAGTAAGTGACAATCTCCATGACAAAGGGGCAGTACTCAGTTAGGAAGGAAATATCAATGGAACGACAGTGTAATAGTTTGAAGGTCCTTGCTTGAAAGGCCTGTTCATAGGCCGCATTTGGGAACTGGGAGCTAGAAGAAGGCTGTGGCCTTCTGGAAGGGGCAGAGGAGGAAGGGACATTCCCCCTCGAGCTACCCTCAGCTGCTTCCTTGCCCTTGGAAGATCTCCTAAGGAGTTGAATTGATTGTACAATCATGATTGAATCAATTTGGCAAGGTGAACATAGACCAAATCAAGAATTGATCATATAAGATAACACCCAATCAGAGATAGAAAATGAGATGAACGATAGATTTGTTCATATGATAAAGTATGGAAAGAAGGTTCACGACAAGTGCAATAGGGTCACGGTACAACAGCAAGAACAAGAACCAAAACATGGTTAGCTTCACAACATAATATAGACTGATTTGAAGGAAGAAATCAAGACAAGAACTTACTTTGGTGCCATGGAGAAGTTCTTTAGATCGGAAAGGAAGAACGCTTGCGCAGGAGAAGCCTCGGCGCAAGACAGAGATCGTAAGCCCCGTCAGAGAGAGCGTCGTATGAAGAGGAAAGAGCTCGGAGGAGCCCCTTAGGATCGCACGCTCACACTCACGAGAAGAAGACGAGGTCATAGGGAACGCTCTCGAACACCCAATGTCGCACAAATGGGAGGTTTCGACGCTAGGGTTCAGCGCTGAAGAGTTTTTCGCGAAGTAAATCGGTTGGTGGATCGGTCCACCAACAAGAATTTAATGCGTCTGAACGGATCACCGTTCGATCTAGAGTCACTCAGACCGATCAGGATCAACCCTGATCGGACTGACAGAGTCCTGATCGGTCGGGTGACCGATCAGGCCAGCCACTGATCGGTCGACTGATCGATCAGGACACGAACAGTAGGGTTTAGGAGAGGAACCTCTGAGCTCCCTGATCGGTCTGTGGACCGATGACCATAGGGTGCCAGATCGGTCAGGGGACCGATCTAGGCTAGCTCAGAACACTTGGTCAAAATTCCGGAAGGTCACGGCTTGCCTCGCTGATCGGTCTGTGGACCGATCACCACATGAAGGAGCCAGATCGGTCCGGGGACCGATCAGCCATATGCCTGATCGGTCCGGTGACCGATCAGGGTTCCTGAAACTCCCTGATACGAACTGAAATGTTCAGTTTTAGAATTTCTGAAACTTTCCAACGAGATCTGGTGAAGTTTATCGAACTTGGACATGATCTCATGACTAGAATTGATCCCTGAACAAGAATCAAAAGTCCTTATAGGTTCAATAATCACTTTGATCCATCCAAATGGAATCAAACTCAATCAATAATCATTCAAGCAATTTCAATTAAATTTGTAACAAATTCGGGTTTCCAATCAAGTTTCCTTGATTGGAATGTCCAAGTATGATCATGGAGCCAAATACACATATGTTATGCATTGGTTTTCCCCATACTTGGTCACCACAGTGATTATTATCTCATCAACTTAATCTCTCAAGGGATGCATTGACATTTTGACAAACTTAGTTGATCCTAACATCTCACCCTATTTCTAGCAAGCAAAAACATTTTGTTAGACCTTATAGTTTGTGTGAGATGTCCCCAAAGTTACCCAATTGTTCCCCAACAATTTGAAATAATCATAGAGGGTTTGAATGCAAATAGACAAACTATGAAACGCGACACATTTCCAACTCCCGTCTTAGAAAACTAAATTCATTTTCGGGGAGTGGTTTAGTGAAAATGTCGGTTAGATTTGATTTGGACTCTACATATGAGAGTACAATATCTCCCCTAGCTACATGATCCCTAATGAAGTGGTGTCTTACTTCAATGTGTTTGGTCCTAGAGTGATGGACTGGATTCTTGGTTAAGTTAATTGTGCTAATGTTATCACATAACACTTGCACACCCTTGTAACTCAATCCATAGTCCTCTAGAGTGTGAATCATCCACAACAATTGTGATACACTCTCTCCCATGGCGATATATTCTGCATCGGTCGTGGAGAGAGCAACGCAATGTTGCTTCCGACTTGACCAACATACTAAGGACGAACCTAAGAATTGGCAACCCCCACTTGTGCTTTTCAGGTTCAACTTACATCCAGCGTAGTCGGAATCTGTGTAGCCAATCAAATCAAAAGATTCGGTACGGGGGTACCAAAGACCTACACCAATTGTGCCCTTGAGATATCTCAAAATTCGCTTAACAGCGATTAGGTGAGATTCCTTGGCACAGACTTGATACCTAGCACACATACCCACAGCAAATAGTATATCAGGTCGACTAGTTGTGAGGTATAGCAAGCTACCTATCATGCTCCGATATTGAGTCAAATCAACGGGTTTACCACTCTCGTCATTGTCTAACCTTGTGTTTGTGGCCATGGGAGTGGTTACCTCTTTTGAATCACTCATATTGAATTTTCGAAGCATTTCTTGTGTATACTTTGATTGGTGCACATGGATAACATCGCGAGTTTGCTTGATTTCAAGTCCAAGGAAGAAAGTCAACTCTCCCACTAGACTAATTTCAAACTCACTCTCCATGTGTCCAATGAACTCATTTAAATAGCCCTTATTATTTGAGCCACAAATTATGTCATCGACATATACTTGGGCTACAAATATATTGTCACTATCCCTTCGTAGAAATAGTGTAGGGTCTATTTGGCCTCTAACGAAGCCCTTCTCAGTCAGGAATGTCGACAATCGCTCATACCAAGCCCGGGGTGCTTGTTTAAGGCCATAAAGTGCATTTTTGAGCTTAAACACGTGGTTTGGAAATTCGGTACTCTCAAACCCCGGAGGTTGTTCGACATAGACCTATTCTCTAATCAAACCATTAAGAAAGGCCGATTTGACATCCATTTGAAATAATTTGAAGCCACGATGCGCAGCAAATGCTAGCATCAATCGGATGGATTCCAATCGTGCCACGGGAGCATAAGTCTCATCATAATCAAGACCTTCAACTTGACTATAGCCCTTGGCTACCAAGCGTGCCTTGTTTCTAATGATTTCTCCCTTATGGTTCAATTTATTCTTGAAGACCCATTTGGTTCCAATGATGGTGGTCTTCTTGGGTCTAGGGACTAAGTCCCAAACTTGACTCCTCTCAAATTGACCTAGTTCATCTTGCATTGCAATGATCCAATCGGGATCATTTAATGCTTCATCAATTTTCCTAGGTTCAATTTCAGAAATTAGGGCAACTTCATTAGCCTCATTCCGGAAGAATGATCTAGTTCTAACCCCATGATGGATGTCTACAACAATTTGGTCTTGGGGATGACTAGAGGCTAATCTAGTTTGCCTAGGAGTTGGTGGTGCTTCTTGAATGGGTTCACTAGACACAAGTTCAGCCTTAGGATCCGGCTGATCAATGGGTTGTCTAGGTTCACCGTCATCAGACTCATCACCATCAACAACACTCGGAGTTTCATTCAAACTCAGTCTCCTAAGTTCGAGTTGAACTCCTTCTACATTTTCTGATTGGTTACTTGATTTTGGAACTTCTTCAAAAACCACATCAGAAGACTCTTCAACTAATCTAGACTTCTTATTGTAGACTCGATAGGCCTTACTAACGAGGGAGTACCCGACTAGTATCCCTTCATCGGCCTTTGCCGTGAACTTTCCAAGGTGATCCTTGGTGTTTAGGATGAACACCTTACAACCAATCACCCTAAGGTGTTTAACCGTAGGTGGTTTCCCAAACCAAAGTTCATGGGGAGTCTTTCCTAGAAACCTATGAATGAGGACCCGGTTTTGCACATAGCAAGCTGTATTTACAGCTTCTACCCATAAGTAACTCGGGAGTGAGTACTCATTAAGCATGCTTCGTGCAGCCTCTTAAAGTACACGGTTCTTCCTCTCTACAACACCATTTTGTTGTGGTGTTCTAGGAGTGGAGAACTCATGCCTATAACCTCTATCTTGACAAAATTCTAAAAACCTTTGATTTTGAAATTCACCTCCATGATCACTTCTAATGGTCTTAATGGTTGATGATTTTTCATTTTCAACTCTTCTACAAAAGGAAATGAAAATATCTAAGGTTTGGTCCTTATATTTTAATAAGTAAGTCCATGTATATCTAGTGAAATCATCAATGATCACAAAGCAATATCTACTTCCATTCAATGATATGATGGTACTACAATCAAATAGATCCATATGAAGTAAATCTAATGCATTGGAAGTACTTACAGCGCTTTTACCTTTATGTGCAGATTTTGTTTGCTTACCCATTTGACATGCATCACAAAGTTTATCCTTTTCATACTTGATGCTTGGTAAGCCACGGACTAGTCCCTTGTTGGCCAACTTCCGGATGTTCTTCATGTTAACATGTGCTAGCCTCCAGTGCCAAAGGGTGGACTCTTCTTCTTTTGACATGAAACACTTAGCAGAAACATTAGTAGCACTTTTAAATGAAACTTGATAAATATTGTCTACTCTTGTTCCTACTAGTACTGTGTCCAAGGTGTCATTGTGTCTAACTAGACATTGACTTGGTTGGAAGTCAATTGTGTAACCCGTGTCACATAATTGACTCACACTTAGGAGATTAAATTTCATCCCCTTGACTAGAAGGACATTTGAAATTCTAAGACATTCGGATATTTGAATGTCTCCTATTCCTATGACCTTAAAACTACCATTGTTACCAAATGATACATTACCTCTACTTTTCTTGTGAAGTGTGGTAAACAATGATCTATCCCCGGTCATGTGTTTGGAGCATCCACTATCAACGAACCAAGTTGATAGATGCTCCCCCTCAATCATAACCTACACAATTCGAAAAATAGAAGTTTTAGGTACCCAAACCTTGGGACCTAAAGCATCAACTAAACATGTCTTAGGCACCCATGCCTTGACAACTTTCTTTTGAGTCTTGGGTGTCCTAGATTGTCTCATATCAGTCCTAGACATCAAAGACACAAATGAGGGTTCTTTGGGTCGGTAACCAATACCGGCCCTATTGGAAACTGCCCTTTGGGCATTTAGAATCATGTCTAGGGTTTTAGAGCTAGTTGAGAATTTCCCAAGAATATTCTTGAGCTTCTCAACTTCACTCTTCAATGATTGGTTTTCCTCTACTAACAAGTTATCATGCAAATCATTTACTTCCTCAACCTTAGAGGATTTCAAATTTACAATCTCATGTTTCAAAGATTTAATTTCATCTTCTAGCAATTCAACATGCAAATCATCAATGTTATCATCCCTAGAAGCTTTCAATTGATCAATTTCTAATTGCAATGCCTTAACCTTATTCTTTGATTTCTTAAGCATACTAGTTAAACATGCAATTGCTCTATAACACTTTTCAAGCTCGGCAGAAGTTACCTCTTCATCATCCGAAGATGATGAAGCCGCGTTTGAGGAGCTTGAAGATTCATCACTGCTCTCCTCTCCAAGAGCCATGAGTGCCACGTTCCTTGTGCTCTTCTCCTCCTTCTCTTCATCGGATGAGCTTGAGGATGACTCATCCCAAGTGGCTTTCAATGCCTTCTTCTTCTTCATGGATTTTTCTTCTTTCTTTTTGGACCTCTCCTCATTCTTCTTTAGCTTTGGACATTCATTCATGAAATGCCCTTTCCTACCACACTCAAAGCAAGAGGCATTAGTCTTATCAAGTTTGGATTCACTAGAGTTACCTCTACTCTTGAAGCGTCGATCCCTTCGCATCATTCTTCGCACAAAGTTCGCCATCTCGGAGGAAGAAGAGCCGCTGCCATCTTCCTCGGAATCGGACTCGGATTCGGAAGAGGATGAAGATGAGGAGACCTCCTTCTCCTTCTTCTTCTTCTTCTTCTTCTTGGTGGTTCGGTCCCCTGCAACTAAGGCAATCCCCTTCTCCTTGGGGCCTTTGTTAGCCATTTCATGCAATTCCATCTCACAAAATAAGTCATCTAACTTAACAATAGATAGATCCTTGGATACTTTGTAGGCATCCACCATGGATGACCACAAAGCATTCCTTGGAAATGCTTTCAAGACATACCTCACAAGGTCGCGATTCTCGACCTTTTCATCAATTGAATGAAGTCCATTGAGGATTTCCTTGAACCGGCTATGAAGCTCACTTACCGACTCATTCTCCTTCATGGAGAGATTTTGAAGTTGATTGAGGAACAAGTCCCTCTTTGCAATTCTAGAGTCTCGGGTGCCTTCATGGAGCTCAATGAGTTTGTTCCACAAGTCCTTTGCACTTGTGAAAGGACCAACCTTGATGAGTTGGTCTTTGTTCATGCCACATTGTAGAGTGACAACCGCCTTCGCATCGGCTTCACTCTTCCGAGTTTGTTCAGCAGTCCACCTCCACGACTCAAGCTCTTTGCCTTCGTCATCCTTAGGAGGGGAGAATCCCTCCTTCACCACGAACCAAGTATGGATATCCATCTTCAAATAGTATTCCATCTTTGATCTCCAATATTGAAAGTCGGCGCCATCAAAGAATGGAGGTCGGGTGGTGGAGAAGCCTTCTCTCAAAGTCATCTTGTTGATAACTCTCGGATGTTAAGCCGTGTACAAAGCCCCAAGCTCTGATACCACTTGTTGGAAACGGATGGCTAGAGAGGGGGGGGGGTGAATATAGCCAATCACTTTTATCTTTGGCAAGTAAGAAGTTTCTGCACTTAATCTTATCAGTAGCACAGCGGAAGAAATAAAACAACAGAGTAGTGCAGAAAACCAAAATAGAAATCGAGAACAAACGACCACAGCTAGCAAGATCGCTAACAAGGACGGTTTACAAGGTTCGGGGATAACTTGCCCTACTCCTTGGCGTGCCCTTAAGGTGGGCGATCCCATGATCGTCGGCAGATCAAGCCCCGGTTAGCACCGGATATAAAGCAACCTCCTTCTCGGTGGAGAAACCTCTCCACAGCATTTCAATCACAGATAAATGTTTAAGCTCAATGAAACAACAAGAAAAATCTTACTCAAGCACTCAGCAAGGACAAGAACACAGCAAGCATCCCTGAGCTCCACCCAGTGGCGATCTCACGCAAGAACCCTTCTTCGTGTCTTCCCACTATCGGACTCCCAGCTCCTTGTTCTCTCTTTCAAGCACTCAAGTAATGGATGATTGCTTCTCGATCAGTAGCTTGCTCAATGTGATGAAACTTCAAGAAAGAAGCAAGCTTGTTGTGGGGAACTCAAGGTGCAACAAGAAGACAGTATTCGAACTCTGCTTCACTGAAGCTATCTTCCGTCCCTTTTGTTTCTCCACTAAGCATCAAGTGACCTCATCTCCAGCAGCCTCCAGCTACCTTACTGCCAATGCCAGCTACCACTGAACCCTTACTGAACTTCCTGAGCTCCCTCAGCCAAGCTTCAGTCAGCGGCTTCAGTCCTGCAGCACCAGCCGTTGCAACCTGAGATGAGAAACGGACAAACCTGCTCCAAGGAAAGCCTCCATTGACTTCTCCATGAGTGTTTGAATCCTCCCCTATCACATGTAGCTTAATCAGACTGTTAGAGCAGCGTATCACACAATAAATCAAATATCAGATGTAAGCAGCAGCGAATCGGATACGTTCAGACGCGATCAGAGCGTCTGACAGTGCAATTTGAATTAAAGTGATCGGTCACCGGACCGATCAGAGTGACCCCTGATCGGTCACCAGACCGATCAGGCTGGGTCCAGACCGATCAGGATTAGTCCTGATCGATCCCCAACGCTCAATTAGAAATCGCGATTTCCTTGTGACTCTTCTGGATCGATCACCAGACCGATCCCAGAGTGTGGATCGATCACCCGACCGATCCACCCCTTTATTGGGCGATTTCTGAGCTTCGCAGTCCAGACCTCTTGATCGGTCATCGGACCGATCATGCAACCTCCTGATCGGTCACCAGACCGATCAGATCATGATCAGACCGATCAGACTCCGTCCTGATCGGTCATAGTGAGGAACCTACGATGCTGGATCGTTCTTCAGAACGATCTGCACAGTGATCCTGATCGGTCATCAGACCGATCAGGTGCAGATCAGCAAGGGAACTCAACCTCACTATTTGCTCCCTGATCGGTCACCAGACCGATCAGGAGCCAAGTAGTGGGTCAAACACGCACTTCCTGATCGGTCACCGGATCGATCAGGAGCAGTACAGTAGGTTCCCAACCTCACTGTGTGCTCCCTGATCGGTCACCAGACCGATTAGTCATCACTGGATCGGTCACCAGACCGATCCATGAAGGGGCAGCATGCCAAACTCCCTGATCGGTCACCTGACCGATCCAGGGGCTCAAACTTAGCCCTCCAAGCTATGTTTTCATCCACCTTAACCCTCCAAGCTAAGGATTTTTCACCTAACCCTCCAAGTTGGGAATTTGCACCTAACCCTCCAAGTTAGGACTTTTCACCTAGCCCTCCAAGCTAGGACTTTTCACCTAGCCCTCCAAGCTAGGACTTTTCACCCACCTCTTCCGAATTAGGACTTTTCACACACCTAGCCCTCCAAGCTAGGATTTTCATCACCTAACCCTCCAGGTTAGGATTTTCCCAATACCATGCCTGATCCCCGATCAGGACTTAATCATAATCAATAATCATCCACCTAAACTAAAATCGGTGTCAACACCATAACAACAATCAGGGCCAGACTGCATCAACAGAGCGGTGGTCTTGCGGTACTGAAACCTTCTTGTATGTCCATTAAGGAATTTATTCAAAAAAGAGAGAAAAGAAAAGAAAACTCTGTCCCAAGACTTGGTCTTGGATTAGTAGTGCGGGATAAAGAAAAATAATTATCGAGGGGTGTTGCACTGGTCTCGATTAACGATAAAAATTCGAAAAAAGAAGAAAAGAAATAAGTCGAAGAAAAATCTAAAAAATTCTCAAACTGGTGGTTGCACCAAATTTGAGCTTCCCCGCTCTGATACCACTTGTTGGATCGAGAATAACGATAGAGGGGGGCAGTGAATATCGTAAAGCGTTTCGGATTCGAGATTAAGAGAATTAGCAGCGGAATTTTAACACAAAAACCAAACGCAGACACCACGATTTACTTGGTTCGGAGTCGTGGTCGGCTCCTACTCCAAGGCCCACGGTCGATGACCGTTTACTGCGGGCAATACTATAGTCGCGCAAATAATTAGAAGAAGATGTACAGTAGTAGTGCAGAGAAAGTACAATTGTAAAATTAATTCTTCTTTACCGACGCCCGGTGTAGATCGTTCTTCGGTGCGTAGGGTCATCGTCGGCGCTAGAATCTCGAGATGGAAGTTTTCTGGAGCAGAGCGCTTGAGTAGAAGAGCGTATTGGCGTTGGAAGCAGTGATGATTGAAGCCTTGGGGTCGAGTGGCTTTTTATAGCCTCCCGGGGCACCCTGAACGCTGGGGGTCCCCCCCCCCCCCCCCCCCCCCCCCGCGTGTCACCCGATCCGAGCAACTCTCGGTCAGCCCTTATCCCACTCGAATAGGGCTGAGGGGGCGCTCGGGATGCTGGGGGCGCCAGGGTTGACTCGATCTGTTGGCTTCTCGGCTGGAAAAGTTTTATCCACTTCGTTAGCTTGAGCCCGGGGCGCTCTGAGCATTCGGGGCGCCCGGGAGCATGGGGCGCCCCGCCCAGTTAGCTTCTGAAGCGTACTTTTGCTGAACTCATGTTTGGCTTGTACTTAGGGCGCCCTGGACCTCCCGGGCGCCCAACCCAGCTGCAGCCTCACTCCTTTGAGGCGTTCTGAGCTGCAGAGACTCGTTCTTTTAGTCCTGCATCCAGGGTTAGTACCAAACATAATAAAGCAAGAACGTTAGTGAACTTTACAGCCGTAGCTGTCTTGGTTCTGACTTTGGGTCTCCAAAATGGAACCCTAGGTCGAACCGACGCCTACTGTTCCCTCGACCGGGAACGCGTCCTCACCTACTCCTCTCGGGAGAATTTACCTTTTGCCAATCGGCTCCTCCGGTTGGACTTTTGCCCGATGCACCTGACCAGGTCTTCGTGCCCACCTTCCGAGCAGGTCTTCGTGCCCACCTTCCGAGCAGGTCTTCGGTACCTAGCTCCTTGCCAGGGCTTCGTGCCCAATCCTCGACCAAGACTTCGTGCCCACCTTCCGAGCAGGTCTTCGGTGCCCAGCTCCTTACCAGGGCTTCGTGCCCAGTCCTCGACCAGGACTTCTTGCCTAGTGTACCTAGGACTTCTTTTCCTGTATTCTTAGTGAAAATATTAGATCAACATAATATCTTAACTTTTGAACCGTTTTGCCATTATCAAAACATAGGTTCGACTTGGGTGCTATCTGCACCAACAGTACTCACATGCCACGGGTTAGGCCCTAGGTTGTAGTGAGTCTAGGGTTCCTCTCATATAATGTCATGCTTTCTTAGTAGCTCATTCCCCATCTAGAGTCTTATATGTCGTAAGTTCACATGATTGCATAATGTACTTCTTGAGTTAAAAGTTTGAGCCAAGTTGTGCACATGAATACCAAGCATGCTCCCATGTTGTGAGATGTGTTTACATGTTTTAAATTGTTCCATTGCGTTAAGGTATATATATATATATATATGTTCGCGTAGCGCCGCCTTTCCCTTTTTTTATGGATTGGAGGGGCATGCGTTACAGCCACTTTTAGCCTGGATAGACATAGGAACACACAAATCAGAATGAACAAGTTCTAACACATCTTTGGCCCTATTCCCCTTGGCCATGAAAAACATCTTGGTCATCTTACCTTCCTAGCAAGATCATAGGTTGGGATGTCTTCCACCACCAATGAACCCAAGGGCCCATCGGCTATCAACCTCTGAATCCTACTAAGGTTAATATATCCAACCCTAAGATGCCAATGATATATCTGATTCATTTTAGACGATCCTTTCTCTTATTTTGGTTAGATGATGAGCTATTGGCCTCTATTTGCATCGTGGGAGCTTTTGGTTCTAGAGTATACAAATTGTCAATCATAGTACATGAGCAGATAATCTCTCTATTTCTCTTTGTAAAAACTTTGTTATTAAAAGCAATAGAATATTCATCATTTATTAATCTAGAAATCGAAGCCAAATTCTTTCTAAAAGAGGGTACATTTAAGTAATTTCTCAAAACCAAAATATTATTCCTATCAAACGATAAATAAATATCTCCTACTGCAACATCCGCCACCACTGTAGTATTGCCCATGTAGACGATGATTTCCCCTTCGGCTAGCCGTCAGGTTTCTTGAAACCCCACAAAGAGTTACAGACATGATCAGTGGCTCCTGTATCTATGCACCAGGTACCGGTAGATTACACCGCTAAACATGATTTAACGACTAAGCATGAAGAAATACCTTTGTCTTAACGACGGGGATAGTTCGCCTTCCAATGTCCAGTTTGCTTGCACGTGAAGCACTTGCCTCTCGGCTTCTTCATGCCAGTCCGAGGTCCCTGTGATCCTGCTGCCTTCTTGGACCCACCTTGTTTTGTCTTCTTCCTATCATTCGGCATAGAAGTAGAAACTTGAGTGACCAAGGCTTGAGAACTTTGACGAAAAAGCCCCTCTGCCGCCTGGAGTTCTGCCAGCAGTTCCCCCACCGTATATGTATGTTTGTTCATATTATAGTTGAGCCGAAACTGCTCAAAACTCATAAGTAGAGATTGGAGTATGATATCGACATGGGTTTCCCCGTCGTTCTCTGCTCCAAGTACCTCAATCTCATTGAGGTGAGCCAACATCTTAAGGACATGGTCCCTTACGGGTGTCCCTTCTGTTGGGTATGGCTTGGCGGGTTTCCTAAGCGAATACTTGGTCGATCCGAGTGACCTCTCCATGTCTACCGATTAAATAATTAATCCGAATGGAGACCCATCTCCCAACGACCATCTCGTGCCGTATCGAACAATCCAAATACAACTCGGCCAATCACAAAGATCGGCCTTGTAATTTGCTCGACCGTTCGACCACGGAAAAAGCGACGAGTGGCTCGCTTGCTTTTGTGTTTATGGTCGGGGTTCAGTTAATTAATTATTGACTATGATTCAGAATCAAAATAATTAAGTAACTAACATAAAAGGATGAGGTAAGCAAACATGGCACAAAAATAAACAAGGGAGCTTGGGAAAGAGTTATACCTTCCAAATCACCTCGCGGTCTTCTACCTTATGTCCCTTCCTTCCTGGACATCGCATGGGCGACGATCTACCGGGAACCGAGATCACCATGGCGACCAATCAATCATGCTTTCTTCTTCCCACCTAGCCGAACCAAACCCTAGACAAGGGTTGTTGCCGCCGGCTTCTTGCTCCCTTCTCCCTTGCACCGCCAGCCAAGAATAGCCACCAAGGCCTCGTCGACCAACAACTGACCTTGGGAAGGAAGTGAAGAAGAAGATGAAAGGAAAAAGAGCTTCCTTTCACACCCAACACTAGTCGAGAACCCCTCTCCTCCAATCCTTGCAGCGCCGCCGGCCAAAGGCCTTGCGCCGCCTCCTATCAGTTGCCGGAGCTCCATACCTCACCGACGCACACCGCAAAAGGGAGAAGACCCTCCTCCCTTTGTCTAGTGATGGCAGCTGGCGGAATGGCTGAGGGAAGAAGAAGAGAAGAGAAGAGGAATCCTCCTCTCCTTATCGTGACCTAGGAGAGAGAAAAGGAAGAGAGGAAAGAAAGCTTGGGGTTGGATTGCTTAGCCTTGGTTTCTTGATCTCATAGGGTATTTATAGGCTAAGGTAGGGACCATGAGGAGGAGTTGGATGTTGGCCCACCAATGGATCTAAACCCGATCCATTAATTAAGATGCATTCCACTAAAGGTTCTTAATTGAACTTCCTCACCAACTCCCATATTTTCATATGGGCTCCACATATTACGAGTCGTCCATCCCACCGTGTTTAAGATATCGAATGCCCATTATTTAATTTAAATTAATAACAATTTAAATTAATTAACCTCTGGGTCCTTGACTAATACCACTCAACCTTATCATCATGCTGGATTAAATCCACCTGCAGGGTTTAGCATGATGAACCGTTTGAGCTCATTAAGGGCGCATCATCAACCCGACTCACCAGGACAGGGGTTCCATCAATAATCAATAGCACATCATATTATTAATATTATCTCCCAAATTACCGGGCCTATCGATCGAACAGAATAGATCTCACCCATTGGTAAATCAAAGAAATAATAATTAATAATATATGCCCATTATTATATCGGGATTAAGGGATCGTACTCCATAATAAAGTCTGAGGTGCTATCCAATTATCGAGTCAGTACAAATTGGATAACCTCGGGTTTTTGTCCTGCTCAATGTACTCAAAGCACACTAGTGCAATTCTATAGTCAAGACCAACCACACCTAATTACACTACAACCATCCTGATGGTTTGTCGAATTCCATCTTGGTTATGAGCCTCTACTTATACTAGGCAAGGAACTGATAACATGATCTTCCGTATAACACCACACACCATGTTATCGACAATGCTTAGTAATGGACTTCATGCATATACTAATATAAACAGACACCTAGTGTAGTTGTGATTCTCTTTTCAAAATGAAGATGTTCATATAAAGAAATCATATCTTTCAGTATACACATCGTACACCTTCGACCATAGTGATCGTCATCAAGTTCTTCATCACAACCTGCCTAGCGGTCCGATTCTGGTGCCCGAAGAGCTCCTTGAGGTTCAGCATCATATCATAAGCAGTGGGCATGGCTTGATGCTGATGTTGCATTACATTTGACTTAGATACCAAAATCTAGCACCTACATTGACCCACTTCTTATAACGCTCCGTCTGCTCTTCACCAAAATTCCCGCCAGGCTTTTCAAGACGCTCCTCAAAGAGCACATATTTGTACTCTTCAGCAGTAAGGACAATGTCCAGGTTCTTTTCCAGTCTATGTAATTGGAGCCAGTAAGTTTATTCTCCTTAAGTATGGTCGCTAGTGGGTTAAAGGCCATTTTGAAACTACCTGAGAATCACAACAATCATAACTTTAGATTTCAAAAATAAATTGATTCCTTAAACAATAAATTTCGAAATCAACCAACACCTCAAAACACCGAGAAATTCGTATGCCACGATAGTGTGGACGTATACGAATTTCTACATTCGTAAGAGGAGGTTTTACCCATTAATTTTATTATCTTGTTAACCTAACTTTTTGACAAATAAAATTAATAGTTGGTTTACTTCGGCCCTTCAAATAATAGCAGTGACTCTGATGGGGAGGATACTATTATTTGTATCTAAGTGTTTACCATTACACGATACTAAGAAAATTATTTCTGATTATGTGTCATTCGATGGGGAGTACACACACTCTTCAATAACTTTCTATAATCTTTTCTAACCCAGTGATCTGCAGAAGAAGCCCATCCGATGGGGAGGAAGGCACTCAGACCTGACGCACAGACTTGTTCGCATCACTTGTCAGATTGTAATAGAGGCCACGGGTCCCTTAGGGTCCCTCTCCCACTTAGTTATTTAATTGAGGAATATTCATGCACACACACAACAAGCACATAACCAAAGCAACAAATAAGAAAAATCCGAGATTTTTCCAATTATCATGGCCTTGGTCTCCAATACACCTCCAGTCATGTCATCACTTCGTCCGCTCCTCCCTACACCATGCGCAAGCCACCATTGAAGGGATCTCCGAGACAAGATGACTAGCTAATTATGTACATCCATCAATCCTATACTGCACAAAGGAATATACGTATAATCTAGATCAAAAGTAAATAAAAGTTTGGCTAAACATGGTCGTATTTAGTTACAAAATTAAATACCTATCTAGCCTCGTCAACCCCGAGGATTTAATTAATTACAATAATGCACAATCAATCATATGTTGGTGCAGGAAGCACCATATCGAACCTTGTTTTGATATTGGCAAAGGATTCAAAGTTAAGTTTGTTTGTGATCTAACAATATTCACTGAGTGTGCAGGATACAAAGTCCGAGCGAAGGGCTGCTAGGCACCTGGCGAAGGAATGCCAGGATACAAAGCCCTAGCGAATGACTGCTAGGCAACTGGCGAAGGACTGCTAGTATCCAAGCCCTAGCGAAGGACTGCTAGGCAACTAGCGAAGGGCTGCTAGTCACCAAGTCCTAGCGAAGGGCTGCTAGGCACCGGGCGAAGGACAGCTCGGCATCCAAGCCCTGACAAAGGACTGTCAGGCAAAAGTCCAACCAAAGAAGCGGTTGGCATCAGGTACATTCTCCCGAGAGGAGTAGGTGAGGACGCGTTCCCCGTCGAGGGAACAGTAGGCGTCGGTTCGACCTAGGGCTCCATTTTGGAGACCAAAGTCAGAACCAAGACAGCTAAGGCTGTATAAACTAATAATTAATTGTTTTATTGTGTTTTGGACTAACCCTGGATGCAGGACAGAAGGAACGTGTGTCTGCAACTCAGAGAGCCTCAAAGGAGTGAGGCAGCAGCTGAGCAGGGCGCCCTGAGTGTCCAGAGCGCCCCCAAGGTGAACCGAAACAAATGAAGCAAAAAGGGCTTCGGCTGCTTACTGGGCAGGGCGCCCTCAGCAGCCAGGGCGCCCTCAGCAGCCAGGGCGCCCTCAGCAGCCAAGGCGCCCCGCGCCCAAGTCTGCGAAGCTTCATCATTATCCACAGCCGAGATTTCTACGCGGAAGAAGTCAGCCAAGGCGCCCTCTGCGACCAGGGCGCCCCCAGAGTCAAACTTATCCCTATTCGGATGGGAAAACGTTTGACCGAGCTAAAAGCGGATCGCTTGACACGTGGCAGGGCGCCCCCGACGTCCAGGGCGCCCCGAGGTGCTATAAATAGCACCCAACACCCAAGCCTTCAACAACAACTTAAAAACAACGCTTCTACGCTCTTCTGCTCTCGCGCTTCGCCCCGGAATCCTTCCAACTCGAGCCGACGACGTCCTGCTACTCCGGAAAAAGTCGATCTTCCTCGGACGTCGGTAAAAAGAGCTATTTAAGTTTACTGTACCAAATTCTGTAATAATTTTCTGTAAACTATTTGCGCCTGATATAGAATTGCCCAAAGTAAACGGTCAACGACCATAGGCCTTGGAGTAGGAGTCGACACAGGCTCCGAACCCAGTAAAATCGACTGTGTCACTGTGTTTCTAATTTCCGCTGCGTACTTACTCTAAGCTTTCCGAAAGAAAAACAATTTCCGATATTCACCCCCCCTCTATCGGTTCTCTCGATCGAACAAGTGGTATCAGAGCGGGGAAGTTCAAACTTGGTGCAACCACCAGTTTGAAAATTTCTTTTTAGATTTTCTTTATTATTTTTTTCAAATTTTTAAATATTTTTTCATTTTATTTTTTTTTCGTTAATCGAGATTGGTGCAACACCCCTCGATATTTTATTTCCCTTATCCCGCACTACTAATCCAAGACCAAGTCTTGGGATATTTTTCTAGTAGTTTTCTTTTTCAGCTTAAATGGCTATGCAAGAGGGATTCAGCACCACCAGACCTCCACTTTTCAGTGGAGAAGACTTTTCTTACTAGAAAAGTCGAATGGAGGTCCACCTGAAAACTCAGGTGGACATGTGGATCATCATCCAGTCCGGTCTGGAGATCCGTAAAAACACCGAAGGACTACCTCAAAGCTACTCGGAGTGGGACAACACCCTAAAGCGCAAAATAGAAGCCGATGCAAAAGCAACACAAACCCTACAATGCGGGCTGACAAAGGAAGAGCTCAACCGAGTAGGCCCCTTCAACAGTGCCAAGGAGCTGTGGGCAAAATTGATTGAGCTACACGAAGGAACGTCAGACACCAGGATCAGCAAGAGGGATCTGCTCCTGAACAAATTGTACACTATCAAGATGGCCGACAACGAAACAGCAGCCTCCACGCACGCATCCAAGAATTGATGAACGGTCTTCACACGATAGGTCACAAGGTCGAAAACCGTGACCTAATAAGGTATGCCCTAAACGCTTTCCCTAGAAATACCTTGTGGGCATCTATGGTAGATGCATACAAGGTTTCAAGCGATCTCTCCAAAATTAAATTAGATGAATTATTTTCTAAGTTAGAACTTCATGAGCAGACTAACTGCAATATGGCCGAGAAGAGTATTGCCTTTTTTGCAGGAAAAACTGGAAAATCGACAAAAAAGAAACCTCAACCTGAACCCGAGCCCAACTCTGATTCAGTCGCAGAAGATGAAGAAGGAGATCAATCTGAGCTGGTCCGACTGGCCCGAAGCTACTACAAAAAATTGAAAAATCAAGCCAACACACGGAGGACAAGCTGAAGAAAGGACGAACCAGTTGAACCAGCAAATGACAAACACAAGCCCAACGTAACCTGCTACGAGTGCAAGAAGAAGGGCCATTACAAGACAGAATGTCCAAATCTGAAGGAGTCCAAGAAGACAAGAAGGAAAAAGGCAGTCCAAGCAACCTGGGACGAATCTTCCTCAGAAGAAGAAGAGGAAGCACCCCAATCAAACCTACTAGCCCTGACCGCCTCAGAAAAAGTCGAGACTGAGTCAGAATCAGAACAGGACGATAGCGAGCTAACTTTTACAGAAGACGGCGAAATTAAGGTAACTGGTTTTAATAGATGTCAACTAAGTGAATTAATTTCATTTCTTTCTTGAGATTTGGCAAAAGCCAAACTTCGAGTCGAATCCCTCCGACAGGAAGTAAAACTCCTGAAAGAGGGAGTTGACTCTAAACTCTTAACCGAGAAGGTTAAGGAAGGAACTCCTACTCAAGTTGAAAAACTTGAAAAGGAAAACTTCTCCCTGAAAACTCAGGTTAAGGATCTTAGATCAGCCTTAGAACGATTTACTTCTGGTTCCAAAAATCTTGACATGATTCTTGGGAAACAGAAGTCCGTTCTAAATCGATCCGGACTTGGCTACCGAACCAAATCCCGACAAAGATCGTATTTGGCTGTACTGAATCAGTCCAGAGGAAAAATTCAGGCATGGGTACCTAAACTGTGCCTGAACCAACCAACTGGATCAAATTAGTATTGGATCCCTAAGGACAAGATTCACATCTTGCCTAACCATCACCGTGGCTTTAGTCCAGGGGAGCCAAACTGAAAACAATATTTATTGTTCATTAAAATTTAATTTTTGATTGCAAATTGTTTGATTGATTGTTTATTTAAAATTTCTGCAATTTACCATGCTTAAAATTAGAAAATTTAATTAATAATCTTGCTGATTTTGAAAATCCGGAGTATTACTCCAATTGTGACCTTACTTAGACAATTGTTTGTTTTAGTTATGTGTTTCTTGTTATTTTTGTTTTTTTTGCGTAGAATTAGGATCGGTTAGTATAAGGACTAAATCAGTTAATTGAAATTTGAACAACATAGTATTGGGTGGAGGTGAGATGATAGTGTTGGATCGTGAAAACCGATAGAGGGGGGGGTGAATATCGAAAATCGTTCGGACTTTCGTAAAGAGCAATTGCACAGCGGAAGTAAAAATAAACACAACACAAAGACACAGTCGATTTTACTTGGTTCGGAGCCTGTGTCGACTCCTACTCCAAGGCCCACGGTCGTTGACCGTTTACTTTGGGCAATTCTATATGAAGCGCAATAATAGTTACAGAATTTAGTTACAAAGTAAGTGCACGAAAATAATAATAAAGAATTGCGCTCTTCATTACCGACGTCCGGAGTGTATTGACTTTTTCGGGGCAGCAGGACGTCGTCGGCTCGAGTTGGAGTGTTTCCGGAGCAAGGCACGAGCGTAGAAGAGCTTTGAGGCGTTGAAAGAATTGATGATTGGAAGCCTTGGTCGAGGGCCCTTTATATAGGGCTAGGGGGCGCCCGGGACGTCGGGGGCGCCCCCCACGTGGCCTCTGATCCGCAGAGCTCTCGGTCACGTCTGATCCTCTGGATCCACTTTGACCGGGGCGCCCGGAGCGCTCGGGGCACCCGCATTGACCGGTCAAAGCTTTATCTTCTCGGCTTCGCAAGGGCGCGCTTCGGCAGCTGGCAGTGGGGGCGCCCGCGACAGGCGGGGCGCCCGCGACAGGCGGGGCGCCCGCGACAGGCGGGGCGCCCGCGACAGGCGGGGCGCCCGCGACAGGCGGGGCGCCCAGAGCATCCGGGGCGCCCCGAATGTAGCTGTCGAGGCGCGTTGAGGTGTGTTTTCACTTCTTGCAGACTTGGGTTGACCTTGGGGGTGCCCGGATCATCCTGGGCGCCCTGCTCAGCTTCTGCCTCACTCCTTTGAGGCTCTCTGAGCTGCAGATACTCAGTCCTTCGATCCTGCATCCAGGGTTAGTCCAAATAGCAATTATATTATTATTTTATACAACCTTAGCTATCTTGGTTCTGACTTTGGTCTCCAAAATGGAGCTCTAGGTCGAACCGACACCTATTGTTCCCTCGACGGGGAACGCGTCCTCACCTACTCCTCTCGGGAGAATTTACCTGATGCCAACCGTTCCTTTGGTTGGACATTTGCCTGACGGTCCTTTGTCAGGTCTTGGATACCGAGCTGCCCTTCGCTCGGTGCCTAGCATTCCTTCGCTAGGGCTTCAGTCCCAGACTGTCCTTCGCCTGGCGCCTAGCAGTCCTTTGCTAGGGCTTTGGATGCTGGCAGTCCTTCGCCAGTTGCCTAGCAGTCCTTCGCTAGGGCTTGGATACTGGCAGTCCTTCGCCAGGTGCCTAGCAGTCCTTCGCTAGGGCTTGGATACTGGCAGTCCTTCGCCAGGTGCCTAGCAGTCCTTCGCTAGGGCTTTTTCTGCACACTCAGTGAACAACGTTAGATCACAAATAAACTTAACTTTGAATCCTTTGCCAATATCAAAACCAGGTTCGATATGGTGCTTCCTGCACCAACAATCTCCCCCTTTTTGATTATGGCAACACAATTCAAAGTTAAGTAAAAAAACTTTATAACTGTTTAAGAACATAATGTAAAAATGAAGTATAGCAATTTTACACAATTCAATGTTAAGTAAAAACTTTATAACATTTACTAACACAAGGTAAGAGTTAAAAAAAACACTTTTATTTCTCATAAAAAACTTTATTTCTTATACTCCCCCTAAAACCCTGAGTACTTGTGTTATAATACTTAACTTTGACCTTTCCTCCCCCTTTGACATATATCAAAAATAAACATGGGTGAACAAGGTAACTAATAGGGAGGTTTGAGTTTTACCAAAATAAATTTAAGTAAAGGAGTTCAAAAGCTTAGTTTTCAAAAGAAACTTTAAGTAATGGATTTCATAATTTTCAAAGTAATGGATGTTTTGAAAATACATAAAGCTCCCCCTTAATGTGATAACTCTTCTACTTATATTTTAGAAAAAGCTTGCAAAAACTTGTAACATAGTTTTCAAGAAAAACTTAACAGTAACTTACTTAGCCAACATTTTGAAAACAAGTTTTCCTTAAAAAGTTTCAACTTTTGCACTCATAGAGAAATTTCCTTGGAACATATTTTGTGTATTAACAACCATTTTTACTTGGAAAACCTTTAAATAGACAAGTTTTTGCTGAAACATAGATCTGTTTACTAAGAAAGTCTTACTTAGAAACATTTGTCAAAAATTTTCAAAGGTTTTGCTCAGACAAACTTTGTTTACTAAGATATATTTTCAAAAATAACTGCACTTCGTGCTTTAGAGGTTTTGAAAGATGCTTAGACCAATTTTAAAGCACTTAAGAATACTTAGTGAAAACAAGATAAAATTTGAAATTTTCTCTCTCTTAGCCATATATCAATAAGGAAATTTTTAAAAAAAATTTAAGGAAAAATTATGTGGATCAGAGCTTATGAGTTTTGAAAATATAAAAATACTTAGTATAATTTTGAAAGCACACGGATTAAATTGCACTAAAAAGACTCCGCTTTGAAAGATATTGTGCAATTTCGAAAAAGGATTTTGTATTTTTAGCCAAGTCTTTAGGAAATTCACGTACTTAGAACACCATTGCCTTGGAAAGGTATTAGAACTTTTTAAAACATTATATTTTGAGATATTATGCAAATATAAGTACTTTTGAAAAGTATGCATGTAGGTACTTTTAAACATAATATTTTAAAAGAATTTAATGTTATTTTGAGATCATGATACTTTACTTGGTTTCTTTTCCAGTCTGACACAATCCTAGGGAACCTTGTTGACTACAAGGACATTTTTCCAAGTGTCCTGGAAAGTTTTCAACCCAAGTAAATATTATTTCAAAAGGTATTTCAAACAAAACATTATAAAATAATATTATTTTGTAAGACAAATGTTTTCGACATAATTTTGAAAATATAGTGTATGAAAACATATTATTTAGAAATGTTTAATAACTCTTTTGATTTGACCTCCCCTAAACTTGATACAGTCCTTGGAAGCTTGTTGACCACAAGTGTTCTTCCTCTGAGTTCTTAGGGTTCAGTTCATATCAAAAGAATTATTTAATAATTTTAAAGATAATTGCCAAAGGAAATACTTGTCAGAAATAATTTCTTTTGGTTTAAACTCCTCCTAAATTTGACACATCCTCAGAGTCCTTGTAGATCATTAAGTAGACCTTCCTTTGTGTCTTTAGGGTTCACTAAAATCAAAAAGAATAGTTTTGAATACTAGAATGGTAATAGAATTTTTAGTAAATTCAATTTGAGCAGAAACCCTGTTTTCGAAAAACATTTTGAAATAATAATGGTTTTTGTAAAGCACAATTTAAAAAAAAATCGTGATTATTAGAAAATATAGTATTTTTAAATTTCTTCTTTTAATTTGAGCTCCCCCTGAATCTGACATAGTGCTAGGAGGCTTGTTGACCACAAGTTAATCCTCCTCTTAGTCTTAGGGTTTGTCAAACTTAAAGAAACAATTTTGAGCATGCCTTTTGAGTATGATCATTTTTAAGGAGATAGATTTTTGAAAATACAATCTGGTATGATAACATAATTTTTCAAAAACCCTTTTGAAATGGTAATAATTTTTCAAAAATACTTTGAAAGAAAAGAATAAACCACTCCCCCTGTACCGTTTAACTTAATCTAATGTCCATGTTTGATTATCTTGACTAGGGTTGACTGTGTTGACCAGGTTTGACTCAGTTAACTATGTTTGACCAATCAAATAACTAAATTAATCAAACCCTAAATTCTATTTAAAACGAGTCTATTTTAACATTCAACATTTTGAAAAACTAGAGATAATTTTGAATAATTTTTTAAAGCACTTTGAGTTTTATTTAAAAGGATAGTGACATATATTCTTAGGTCCTAGATATCTCACCCAGTTCTATGTGATCAAACATGTTAACCTTATGGGTTTTGTGAGACAAATATTTTAATTTTGAAAACATGGTTAATTTTGAAAAGTTAGATTAATTTTGAAAACAATTAATTTGAAAAGGAATATTTGAATCTAAGATTAACTGAAAATTGTGTTAGATTTGAATTTGACAAAAAGTAATTTGAATTTGAAATTCAAAAATTGGCTTCCAGGTCTTGGCGAGGCACTAGGCCTTCTTTGGCCGTAGCCTTATTGGATCATCAACCCTTTCCTTGACAAAGTCGTTTAATGAAATTCCATTTTCAAAATTAATCTTTGAAAAGTTCTGGTCTAACTAGTTTGAGTTTTGGATCGGTAGCTTCGGCTAGTTTCACCAGTCTAAAGAGATCAAGTAAACTTGATCTTATTAGAATTGGTTTCCCTAACGTACTATCATCTCACCTCCACCCAATACTATGTTGTTCAAATTTCAGTTAAACTTTTAGTCTTTAAACTAATCAATCCTAATTCTAAGCAGAAAAATAAAAAGAAACACATAATTAAAACAAACAATTGTCTAAGTAAGGTCACAATTGGAGTAATACTCCGGATTTTCGAAATCAGCAAGATTATGAATTAAATTTTCTAACTTATTGACCTTATTTTTTAGGGTTTCATTTTCTTGTTTCAATTTTCTGAAGTTTGCTTTAATTAAGTTACATGAATCAATCACATTATTTAAGGTAAATAACGGATTTTCAAATACTGTAAATTTACCTTTATTGTGTGCGGCATTCTTGGTACCTCTTTTATCTGTGCATTCACGTTGGTAATGCCCGAACTCCTGGCACTTGAAGCATTGGATGTGACTTTTGTCCCTTCGTGCTTTTGGAACTGGTTCCTTTGTCGCCGTCGGTGGTGTCGTTCGAATCTTACGAGTAGGACACTCACTTTGGTAGTGCCCTCTCTCCCTGCATGTGTAACAAATTACATGATTGAAATTTGAATTTACACTTTTACCTTTTGGTTCTTTATTGGGAATCTCCCCCTTGATTCTTGCCACCTTGGATTTGGACTCATCTTCTGATTCCGTGTCTGAGTCGGACTCGGGTACTGGTTGAATCTCCTTCTTTGGTGGTTCTTTAGGAGTTTTCCCTGCAAAAGAATTTATACCTTCCTCGACCATTATAGTATCTATTTGATTATTTAATTCTAATTTTGAAAAGAATTCAAAATCGGTTACCGTCTCAGTCAATTCGTCGTCTGATTCTGGTTCGACTTTGGATTCGGGTTCAGACTCTGACTCGGCTGTTTGTGCTTGGACCGAAAGGGCAAGATAACTTACCTGATCTTCTTCTTCATCTGAGATCTCTTGATGAAGCTCAATCAGTTTTTCCCAGATTTCTCTAGCACATCTGAAGGACCCGACCCGCTTCAATTCTTCATTGGTCAGGCCGCATTGTAAAATTGCTGTTGCCCTGGCATCAGTCTCGATCTTCCTCAGAGTTGGTTCATCCAATTTGTCCCAGGTGATCGATGTTCCATCTTTTGTGGGGAGGGAGAACCCTGTTTGTATGATCATCCATATGTCCATATGGGCCTTCAGATGGAACTCCATTAGACTTCTCCAGGAATTGAAGCTCTCGCCGGAGAATAGTGGTGGACGGGCACTGTTCCACTCTTGGTTGGCCATTAACTCTAAACCTCGTACACACAAGAAATAACAAAAAAATGTACGAAGACTTGGTCTTGGATTAGTAGTGCGGGAAGAAAAAAAATGCTAGCTCAAAAAGGAGTTTGCATAAATTTCGAGGTAAAATAAATAATTAAAAAAATGAAAAGAAAATTATGACTAATTTTTGAGAAAATTGACTTTATTAATTCTGATTAATGATGAAAAGGTAAGAATTTACTGTTTGGGAAAAAGTTTGCTTAGCACGAATTTCGAGAAAAAAATAATATTAAAATAATAATAAAAAAATTTATGACAAATTTTCAAAAGTTGATTGTTTTAACAATTCTAACTTATGGTGAAAAAATGAGAATTCAAAATTGAAAAAGGCCTAATGAGAATTCACCCACAGATATTATTTATTTTTAAAATAAAAGGCGGGACTGTTTGAGTGGTGTTGATTAACAAAAAGAAAAGAAAAAAAATAAAAATTTTGTAAATCCGAAAAACATTCAAACTGGTGGTTGCACCAAGTTTGAACTACCCCGCTCTAATACTAGTTGTTGGATCGTGAAAACCGATAGAGGGGGGGTGAATTTCAAAAATCGTTCGGACTTTCGTAAAGAGCAATTGCACAGCGGAAGTAAAAATAAACACAACACAAAGACACAGTCGATTTTACTTGGTTCGGAGCCTGTGTCGACTCCTACTCCAAGGCCCACGGTCGTTGACCGTTTACTTTGGGCAATTCTATATGAAACGCAATAATAGTTACAGAATTTAGTTACAAAGTAAGTGCACGAAAATAATAATAAAGAATTGCGCTCTTCGTTACCGACGTCCGGAGTGTATTGACTTTTTCGGGGCAGCAGGACGTCGTCGGCTCGAGTTGGAGTGTTTCCGGAGCAAGGCACGAGCGTAGAAGAGCTTTGAGGCATTGAAAGAATTGATGATTGGAAGCCTTGGTCGAGGGCCCTTTATATAGGGCCAGGGGGCGCTCGGGACGTCGCGGGGGCCCCCCACGTGCCCTCTGATCCGCAGAGCTCTCGGTTGCGTCTGATCCTCTGGATCCGCTTTGACCGGGGCGCCCGGAGCGCTCGGGCCGCCCGGAGCGCTCGGGGCGCCCGCATTGACCGGTCAAAGCTTTATCTTCTCGGCTTCGCAAGGGCGCGCTTTGACAGCTGGCAGTGGGGGCGCCCGCGACAGGCGGGGCGCCCAGAGCATCCGGGGCGGCTCGAATGTAGCTGTCGAGGCGCGTTGAGGTGTGTTTTCACTTCTTGCAGACTTGGGTTGACCTTGGGGGCGCCCGGATCATCCGGGGCGCCCTGCTCAGCTTCTACCTCACTCCTTTGAGGCTCTCTGAGCTGCAGATACTCAGTCCTTCGATCCTGCATCCAGGGTTAGTCCAAATAGCAATTATATTATTATTTTATACAGCCTTAGCTGTCTTGTTTCTGACTTTGGTCTCCAAAATGGAGCCCTAGGTCGAATCGACGCCTATTGTTCCCTCGACGGGGAACGCGTCCTCACCTACTCCTCTCGGGAGAATTTACCTGATGTCAACCGTTTCTTTGGTTGGACTTTTGCCTGACGGTCCTTTGTCAGGTCTTGGATACCGAGCTGCCCTTCGCTCGGTGCCTAGCATTCCTTCGCTAGGGCTTCAGTCCCAGACTGTCCTTCGCCTGGCGCCTAGCAGTCCTTTGCTAGGCCTTTGGATGCTGGCAGTCCTTCGCCAGTTGCCTAGCAGTCCTTCGCTAGGGCTTGGATACTGGCAGTCCTTCGCCAGGTGCCTAGCAGTCCTTCGCTAGGGCTTGGATACTGGCAGTCCTTCGCTAGGTGCCTAGCAGTCCTTCGCTAGGGCTTGGATACTGGCAGTCCTTCGCCAGGTGCCTAGCAGTCCTTCGCTAGGGCTTTTTCTGCACACTCAGTGAACAACGTTAGATCACAAATAAACTTAACTTTGAATCCTTTGCCAATATCAAAACCAGGTTCGATATGGTGCTTCCTGCACCAACAGATAGTACGTTAGGGAAGCCATCTTGGCGGAACTAGCCGAAGCTACCGATCCAAGACTCAAACTAGTTAGACCAGAATTTACCAAAAAGTAATTTTGAAGATGAAATTTCACTAAAAGGCTTTGTCTAGGAAAGGGTTGATGATCCAATAAGGCTACGGCCAAAGAAGGCCTTGTGCCTCGCCAAGACCTGGAAGCCAATTTTTGAAATTTAAATTCAATTTACTCTTTGTTAAATTCGAATCTAACACAAATTTTCAGTTAATTTTAGATTCAAATATCTCTTTTCAAAATAAATTTAAATTGGGTTTAAAAATTAATTTAACTTTTCAAAATTAATCATGACCTTTTCAAAATAAATCTTTCTATTAAAATATGCATCTCACAAAACGGTTAAGGATATCCTGTTTTGTCACTTAGAAATGGGTGAGATGCTTAGGACCTAAAAGTTGAGTCCAACCCAACCAACTAAATCAATTAAATCTTAATTAAATCAATTAAATCTTAATTAAATCAATTAAATTCATTTAAATCTTAATTAAATCAATTTAATTCAAAATAATTCAATTAATTATTCTAAAATTCAACTTAATTAATTACGCTCAAAATTCAATTTAATTATTGTCAATCATTTATTTTCAAAATTAAAATATTTGTCTCACACAACCCATAAGGTTAACATGCTTGACCACGTAGAACTGGGTGAGACATCTATAACCTAAAAGCATAATTCACTATCCTTTTAAAAAAAAAATGTTTTCAAAAGTTATTCAAAATTATCTCTTTTTTTGTTTACGGTACACTACTCTTTCAATTCTAACGTTTTTTTTTAAATTTCATGTTTAATATCTCAATAGACTCATTTTAAATATAATCTAGGGCTTGTTTTGTTTTAGTCATTGATTGGTCAAACTTGGTCAAAACAATCAACATAGTCAAACCTGCTCAACATTGAAACCCCTTAAGAAACTTATATAAAAGTCAGACTGTGTCAGATACAGGGGGAGTTTCTTTTAATACTCTTCAAAAATTTAAATGTTTTTTTTTAAAAAAAAACCTTATGTTCTAAATCTAATTATCATCTCGTTAAGGTTTTCAAAAATTGATTCAAAAACCTTCGTATACTACTTTCTGTTTGAAAAATTATCATCATTTCAAAATATTTTTTGAAAACTGTGTTATCACTTCAAGTTATGTTTTCAAAAATGTATCTCCTTAAAAATTATCATACTCAAAAGGTTATTCAAAAGTATTC
Organism: Boesenbergia rotunda; assembly: GCA_024364735.1. Classification (NCBI taxonomy): domain Eukaryota; kingdom Viridiplantae; phylum Streptophyta; class Magnoliopsida; order Zingiberales; family Zingiberaceae; genus Boesenbergia; species Boesenbergia rotunda. The sequence continues at coordinate 660,052 of JAGFNQ010010407.1, read as the reverse complement.
TTTTAATTTTAATAAACCCTAAAGACATAGAGGAAGGTCCACTTCATGATCTACAAGGATTCCTAGGATGTGTCAAATTTAGGGGGAGTTTGATTTAAAAGAAGAATTTCTGAAATATTTTTGGTAATTATTTGTTTTGAAATTGTTAGATAAATTCCTTTGATCTGAACTGAACCCTAAGAACTCAGAGGAAGAATACTTGTAGTCAACAAGTTTCCAAGGACTGCATCAAGTTTAGGGGGAGGTCAAATTAAAAGAGTTATTAAACATTTCTAACTAATATGTTTTCATACACTATATTTTCAAAATTGTGTCGAAAACATAAGTAATTTGTCTTACAAAATATTACTTTAAAATGTTTTTGTGGCTTATAAAATTATTTTTGAAATACCTTACTTGCATATTTTTCAAAAATGCATATTTTTCAAATAATACTTATATTTTCAAAAATTACATAATATTTTTCAAAGTGACTTATATTTTTCAAAGATACAGTGTACTTGCATCTCTCAAAAAGCTCAATATCTTTTAAAGTACTTGTATTTTTCAAAATATTCAAAACAAGTAATCTTATTGATTATATATTCTTTTTTGTTGCTTGTCATGCATGGACTCAATACAAATACACACTTGACTATAATACTATTTTTTGCATCAATTCTTCACTCTTTCAAAATGATGTTACTTAGAAACTATTATAATTCTTGACATTATTCTCAAATATTTATGTTTTCAAAACCCATAAGCTCTGATACACAAATTTTAAATGTCCTTCAAAATATATTTAGAACTCTTTATTGATATATATCCAAGTAGGAGAGTAGAAAAAGTGTGAAATTAGAAATTAAACTCTTCATTAAAATTTTCCTTCTTTTGCAAAGAAAATTTATGTTAGAAATGGTCTAAAACAGAAGAATTTCACATTAAAGGGGAGAGAAAGGAAAGAGAGATTTTTTTCAAAAAGTGCTTTAAAAGTTTCTAAGTATTTCTAAGTGTTTCAAATTTTTGTTAAATACATGTCTTCTCCTAAATAAATTTTTTTTCTTAGTACACAAAATATGCTCGAGCAAAAAAACTTGTTAAAGTTTTTTTTGGTGAAAAAAAAAAACTTATCCAGAACTTGTTTCCCAAAATGCACAAAGTATTTCCAAACAAATATTTCTAAGTGTGTAAAAATTTTTGGTAAACAATTTTTTTTGGGAAATTTGCCTTCAAAATTTTGCCTAAGTAAAATTCTTTTTTTTGCAAAGCCTTGTAAGTAAAAGTTTTTTAACAAAATTTAGGTTTGCAAAACTTCTCAAAATTTTACCTTATTCACCTATGTTTTGTTTTTGATATATGTCAAAGGGGGAGGAAGGGTCAAAGTTAAGTGTTAAGTTAAGTATTTTATAACACAATGATTCAGGGGGAGTATGAGAAAAATTTTTCTGTTCAAATTACATTGGTTTTAAACTGTTCAGAACTGCTATGTTTTATTGGTCTTAACCCTCTTGCTTAACTGTTATATGTTTTTTACTTAACTTTGAATTGTGTTGCCATAAATCAAAAAGGGGGAGATTGTTGGTGCAGGAAGCACCATATCGAACCTTGTTTTGATATTGACAAAGGATTCAAAGTTAAGTTTGTTTGTGATCTTATAATATTCATTGAGTGTGCAGGATACAAAGTCCTAGCGAAGGGCTGCTAGGCACCTGGCGAAGGAATGCCAGGATACAAAGCCTTAGCGAAGGACTGCTAGGCAATTGGCGAAGAACTTCCAGTATCCAAGCCCTAGCGAAGGACTGCTAGGCAACTAGCGAAGGGCTGCTAGTCACCAAGTCCTAGCGAAGGACTGCTAGGCAACTAGCGAAGGGCTGCTAGTCACCAAGTCCTAGCGAAGGACTGCTAGGCAACTAGCGAAGGGCTGCTAGTCATCAAGTCCTAGCGAAGGACTGCTAGGCAACTAGCGAAGGGCTGCTAGTCATCAAAGACCTGGCGAAGGGATGCTAGGCACCGGGCGAAGGACAGCTCGGCATCCAAGCCCTGACAAAGGACCGTCAGGCAAAAGTCCAACCAAAGGAGCGGTTGGCATCAGGTACATTCTCCCGAGAGGAGTAGGTGAGGACGCGTTCCCCGTCGAGGGAACAGTAGGCGTCAGTTTGACCTAGGGCTCCATTTTGGAGACCAAAGTCAGAACCAAGACAGCTAAGGCTGTATAAACTAATAATTAATTGTTTTATTGTGTTTTGGACTAACCCTGGATGCAGGACCGAAGGAACGTGTGTCTGCAACTCAGAGAGCCTCAAAGGAGTGAGGCAGCAGCTGAGCAGGGCGCCCTGAGTGTCCAGGGCGCCCCCAAGGTGAACCGAAACAAATGAAGCAAAAAGGGCTTCGGCTGCTTACTGGGCAGGGCACCCTTAGTAGCCAGGGCGCCCTCAGCAGCCAGGGCGCCCTCAGCAGCCAAGGCACCCCGCGCCCAAGTCTGCGAAGCTTCATCTTTATCCACAGTCGAGATTTCTGCGCGGAAGAAGTCAGCCAAGGCACCCTCTACGACCAGGGTGCCCCCAGAGTCAAACTTATCCCTATTCGGATGGGATAACGTTTGACCGAGCTAAAAGCGGATCGCTTAACACGTGGCAGGGCGCCCCCGACGTCCAGGGCGCCCCGAGGTGCTATAAATAGCACCCAACGCCCAAGCCTTCAACAACAACTTAAAAACAACGCTTCTACGCTCTTCTGCTCTCGCGCTTCACCCCGGAATCCTTCCAACTCGAGCCGACGACGTCCTGCTGCTCCGGAAAAAGTCGATCTTCCTCGGACGTCGGTAAAAAGAGCTATTTAAGTTTACTGTACCAAATTCTGTAATAATTTTATGTAAACTATTTGCGCCTGATATAGAATTGCCCAAAGTAAACGGTCAACGACCGTGGGCCTTGGAGTAGGAGTCGACACAGGCTCCGAACCAAGTAAAATCGACTGTGTCTCTGTGTTTCTAATTTCCGCTGCGTACTTGCTCTAAGCTTTCCGAATGAAAAACGATTTCCGATATTCACCCCCCCTCTATCGGTTCTCTCGATCCAACATCATATACAACCATTATTTAAGCCATGATAAGTTGGAATCTAGTGCCTGCAGCAACGAGTTATCCTACGCACATCCACATATCATCCAGCAAAAATAAAATATATGATAATGTACAAAAAAATAACCGAATCCAAAACACACAAAATCGAAAACCTCAGCTATGATACCGATTGTTGGTTGCGGAATGGCTTGGTGGGTTTTCTAAGCAAATAACTGGTCGTCCTTGAGAGACCTCTCCATGTCTACAGATTAAAAAATTAATCCAAATGGAGACTCATCTCCCAAATGACCGTCTCGTCATCGAATCGATCGATTCGAATTACAACTTAGCCAATATCAAAGAGCGAGACTTGTAATTCGCCTAACTCATTGATCGCAAAAAAGACGACGAGGGGATCACCAGTTTTTGTGTTTGTTTTCGGGGTCTAATAATTAATTATTAACAATGATTAACAAATAATCAAGAACATAATAATTAATTAAAGCATCACATGAAATGATAAGAAAACCAAGGAGCCAAGGAAGAGATTTATACTTTCTTTTACCTTACGATCTTCTACCGTATGCCCCTCCATTCTTGGACGTTGTGTGGACGACGAGCTACCTAGAACCGGAATCACCATGGGCCACCAATTAATCACCTTCTTCACAAGACAACACAACCCTATCCTAGGGTTTCACCGCCGGCCCTCTTCTCCTCCCTATTCCTTGCGCCGCCGACCACCAAGAGCTTCCCAAGCTCGCCAACCACAAGGGAGTGTTGGGGCAATCATCCCAAGTATGATCAAGTGGATCATTGGTTTTGATGTGTGTGTGTCAATATGATTAAGTTAGGCTTTCATGTTGATTTGATATATGTGTTTGAGTCATGCAGGACTTGGTGAATCACACATGAAGTAAACATCTGAGGGACGAGAGTCGAAGGAAGGGGACTCCAAGGGAAAGCCAAGGAAGTAGACTTCAAGGGCATATGCGAAGGATGGTATGGAGGCAAGCCGTGGGCTTGTGTGTGCATCCGAGGGACGAAAGCCAAGGAAGAGAACTTCAAGAGGCAAGCCAAGTGAGTGGACTTCAAGGCATACGCGAAGGATTGCCTTCGGAGTGAGTTTGAGTGAAAATGTAAGCTGGGCAGTAGACTGTGCCTGGGGCAATCGACTGCCAGAACTCACAGAAAGATCAGTCAACTGGTCCTGGATCAGTCGACTGATTAGTTCAAAAATATAGCCGTTGGCTAGCCACTGGCTGGGCATCAGTCGACTGCCCTTGGGGCAGTTGACTGGCAATGAGCTGGAATGTTTGTTTAAACAACCCTCTCCACTATTTAAGTAGCAGCTTAAGGATATGAGAAGATGAACTCTTAATTGTATGATCTTTTCTCTAGTGCCTATCTTCCTCCTCAAACCCTAGATTCATCTTGTAAGGAGGAAGAAAGATTGTGAGAGGTTGTTCTCCACCGTGAAGGAGAAAGACTTAGCCGAAGATTGCCGGGGGGGGGGGGGGGGGTGATCCATCGAAGGATCAAGGTATCGTCCACCTCAAGGACATGTCGTGGAGTAGGAGCAAGAAATCTCTGAACCACGTAAAACGGTATTGTATTAGCATTGCTATTTTAATTGTTATGCTTCCGTCTGTGCTAACCTTGTAGGGAGAATTGCGACTTGGGGTGACCGAGCTATTCACCCCCCTCCCCCCTCTAGCCGCGCCATCAATCTCAACAAGTGGTATCAGAGCGCAAGGACGCCTTCAACGGACTAACCGCTGAGGAGAGAAAAATCTTTGAAATGGCCGGCTCACACATCCAACCACCAAAATTCGAGGGAGAATTCTCATGGTGGAAGAAGAGGATGGAGGTATTATTCAATACCGATTTTGATATAATGTTAACTATGAAAAATGGGTTTGAAGTGCCTAAGGATCAAGAGGACAAGTTACTTGATGAAATAAGATGGAGCAAGAAGCAAAGAGATGACCATCTATCAAATTTCAAAGCTTTGCATCATCTACTTATTGTACTCCCTCAACAAGAAGTAACAAGGATTGGGAGTTATTCAAGTGCCAAGGATTTATGGGAAAAGTTAGTAGAGCTTCACGAAGGCACTTCAGAGGCGAAGATGGCAAAAAGAGATCTTCTCCGATCCCAACTCAACAATATCAAGCTTGATAAAGGGGAGAAGGTATCAAATTTACATGCTAGATTTAAGGAAGTACTTAATGGACTAACAAGTGTAAGAGAACAATTGTCAAACCGAGACATTTTAATGAAAGCCATCAATACATTCCCAAGAACATCACATTGGAGCTCAATGGTGGACTCCTACTATATTCCCAAGGATATAGAGAAAACATCTCTAGAAGAATTTTTTTCAACTATGGACCTTTATGAAACTCGAGTTGGAGGAACAATTGAAGAGGTATACAAGCCAAAAAGTATAGCCCTTGTGGCAAACAAGGAAAAAGGTAAAAAGAAGAAGGCTTTCTCATCTGATTCTGTGGAATCAATTGTGTCAATGGATAGTGATGTGGAAGCCTACATGGTAAGAAAAAATGAAAAAAGCATTTAAACATGTTTCTACTAACAAGTCTAATGATAGGAAAGGGTCAAGAAGCAAAAATAAAACAAGGATGATCATTTGCTACAATTGCCAAGGAGAAGGACACATGAGAGATGAGTGTCTCCTCTTAAAAATGAAGGAAGGAAAGAAGAAAGAAGAAAAGAAGAAATCAAAAGAGAAGGGGAAGAAAGTGCAAAACTTGAAGGCTACATGGGATGATTCATCCTCATCAGAGGAGGAACATCATGTATCTCATTTTACACTAATGGGGATTGACGACATTGCCTCCACGCCATCCGAATTTGAGGAAGAGAAGAGCTCAAGTGAAGATGAAGGGAGCTCAAGTGAAGGGGGAGGCTCAACTTCGGAATCGGGTGTCTCGGTAAATGAGTTATACAACTTACCCACTTCTACTCTTGTAAAAATAATTTCTAGCACTAATGATAATTTGGCTAATGCTAGAAAAAAAGATTAAGTGCTTGAAAAATGAGATTAGCATGCTAAAGAAAAAAATTAGAATCCATGAAAATTAAGGATGATGTGCATGCTCCTTCTATTTCAAATGACTCATGTTTAGAAGAAAAAAATAAGGATTTAAGGGAAAATGTAGATAGTCTTACTAAAGCCCTTAGAAAATTTAAAATTGGCTCAAAAACAATAGATATGATAATTGAGAGCCAAAGAGTAAGTTTCAAGAAAGAAGGGTTAGGGTTTGGAAAATCTAGAAATGGAAGAACCTATCATTGCTTACTTGCTAGAGGACAAGCAAAGACCAAGATCCTAAGTAAGAAATGGATCCCCAAGGAGTACTTGGTTAACCCAATTATGAAACATTTCTATTGGGTACCATAGTCAATCCTCAAAGATTAAAGGATCTGGGGTGAAGTCAACCATTGTATTAACATTTCAAATTGTTGAAATTTGGTTGGCATGAGACATTAAGGGGGAGTTTGTAGCCCATAGTAGAATTTCATGATAAATTAGGCTAAATATGGTTTACCTTAAAAATATCTCATATTACTTTTCTTATGATTGTATTTATGTATATGAGATGTTAGGATGATACAAATAACACACTTATGCTTGTGGTATTTTGTTGGGTTATTGGATGTATTACATAATTGAAAATAGACCAACTATGGGGAAAGTAAATGTTTAATTAATGGAGTCCTGCCCATAGATCATAGTTGGACATTTCAAATAATTTGAAAACATTTCTATGTTTTATTTACTATGGCATAAGTTTGGAAAACACATGATTTCAAAAATAGGGTGTAAGTTTGATACAAAGTTGGATGTTTTCAAAGAATTTGAGATTTAGTCAAAAAGTTAAACATGTTTGGATTTTTCATGGAAATATATTTTTCTCTGATAGAATATATCATAAGACACATGTTTGCAAAATTTTATGATTTTCGAATTTTATGGAATTGTTTAAGCATTTCTGAATTTCAGCTCAGAAGCTGAAAAGTTTAGACTGGTATATATCAGTCGACTGCCCCTGAGGGCAGTCGACTAATCCTTATGTGAATTGGCAGTACCAAGGCACCAGTTGACTGATAACAGTCTTAGTCGACTAGTCCTTCTTCTTTCTAGATTCTGGGGGATTTTCAGAAAAAGAATGGTATTCATATTTATTGCCAATGGTGATTATTGCTTGGAGCAATCCTTTTGATTGTGTCAAAGGGGGAGAATTGAGAGGTTTATGTTAGCCTTGTAACATAATATGTGGAAATTGAAAATTATGTGGAGGGCATAGGTTAAGGGGAGAATGCATGTTTATGCTTCTTAATTTACTATGTCTTTAATTTTTAATTGTTATTATTATACGTAACTTAAACATATTGCCACACATCAAAAAGAAGGAGAGTGTTGGGGCAATCGACCCAAGTATGATCAAGTGGATCATAGGATTTGATGTGTGTGTGTCAATATGATTAAGTTAGGCTGTCATGTTGATTTGATTTGTGAGTTTGAGTCATGCAGGATTTGGTGAATAACACATGAAGTATGCATCCTAGGGACGAGAGCCGAAGGAAGAGGACTCCAAGGGAAAGCCAGAGAAGTAGACTTCAAGGGCATATGCGAAGGATGACATGGAGGCAAGTCGTGGGCTTGTATGCACATCCGACGGACAAAAGCCAAGAAAGAGCACTTCAAGGGGCAAGCCAACGGAGTGGACTTCAAGGCATACGTGAAGGGTGGTCTTCGTAGTGAGTTTGAGTGAAAATGTAAGCTGAGCAGTCGACTACCAGAACTCACAGAAAGATCAGTTGACTGGTCCAGGACCAATCGACTGATCAGTTCAAAAATATAGCCATTGGCTAGCCACTGGCTGGGCATCAGTCGACTGCCCTTGGGGTTGTTAACTGGTATCGAGCTGGGATGTTTGTTTAAACAACCCTTTTCACTATTTACGTAGCAGCTTAAGGCTAAGAGAAGATGAGCTCTTAATTGTAAGATCTTCTCTGTAGTGCTCATCTTCCTCCTCAAACCCTAGATTCATCTTGTAAGGAGGAAGAAAGATTGTGAGAGGTTGTTCTCCACCAATAATGAGAAAGACTTAGCCAGAGAATGCCGGGGTGTAATCCACCGAAGGATCAAGGGATCGCCCACCTCAAGGACACGCCGTGGAGTAGGAGCAAGAAATCTCCGAACCACGTAAAACGGTATTCTGTTAGCATTGTTATTTTAATTGTTAAGCTTCTGTCTGTGCAAACCTTGTAGGGAGATTTTCAACTTGGGGTAACCGAGCTGTTCACCCCCCCCCCTCTAGCTGCACCATCGATCTCAATAGGAAGCACTAGAGTGGAAGATGAAGAAGAAGAAGGAGAGAAGAGAAACAAGCCTCTGCTTCACCAAACCAACCTGCCGATCCCCTTCACCTTGCATCACATCCTTGCGCCGCTACCTTCCCTTGCATTGGCTGACCACCACCTTTCCTCCCTCGCTGCACACCACAAAAGGAAGAGAACTTCTCTTCCTTTGTCTAGTAGTGGTTGACCACCGAGTGGAAAAGAGGAGAGGAGATGATGGAAGAATGTAGAGGAAGAAGGAAAGAATCCTCTGTTGGTGCCGGAAGCACCAAAGTCGACCCTATGTTTTGATAATGGCAAAGGGTTCAGAAGTTATGAATTGTTTGTGATCTAACAAAGTTACTAAGTGTGCAGGAAAGTGCTAGGTAAACTGGCACTAAGTCCTGGTTCTTTGAATTGGGCACTAAGTCCTTGCCGCAGACTGGGCACCGAAGACCTAGTGAGTGAAGCTAGGCACTAAGACCTGGTCAAGGACTGGGCACCGAAGACCTGGTGAGTGAAGCTGGGCAAAAGTCCAACCGGAGGAGCCGGTTGGCAAAAAGGTAAATTCTCCCGAGATGAGTAGGTGGGGGCGCGTTCCCCGTAGGAGGCAACATTAGGCGTCAGTTTGACCTAGGGTTCCATTTGGGAGACCCAAAGTCAGAACTAAGACAGCTTAGGCTGTAAATAATGCTTAATATATTGTATATTTGCTTATTGTGTTTGGAATTAACCCTGGTTGCAGGAAACGAAGGGACTGTGTTTCTGCAGCTCAGGTGCCTCATTGGAAGGAGGCACCTCACTCGGCTAGGCGCCCAAGTGCTAGGGCAAACCAAGCCATCGAAGCAAACTGCCACGAAAGCCTTTGGACCAAGTCAAGCTAGGCGCCTATGTTAACACAGGCGCCCCAGTCAGTTCAGGCACCTCAATGAAGGGGATAAGCGCTGACCAAGCCTACGGATTAGAGTTCGCGCAGGAGAGGCCATGTGTAGGCACCCCCTTCAACACAGGCGCCCAAGCGACCACTATAAAAGGGGGTTCACCCCCAAGGCTTCAACAGAACTTACAAATCTCGCTCTCAACACTTTCGCTCAAGCGCTACGCTCCAGCACACTCTTCACTCGCGATTCAAGCACCGCCGACAACCCGCTGCTCCGAATTTCCATCCACTCCGGTCGTCGATAAAAGCTTAATTTTCTTAAGTGTTGTAACTGCTTTTTAATTCTATATCTGTACTCCGAATTGTAAACATTCTTCGAATATAGAATTGTCCATCGTAAATGGTCAAGGACCGTGGGCTTTGGAGTAGGAGCCGACCGCGACTCCGAACCAAGTAAAACAAACTATGTTAGCGACTTTGTTTTACTCTTTCCGCTGCATAATATCTCTATTTTATTCAAAATTTTTCAATCGATATTCACCCCCCGTCTATCGATTTACTCTGATCCAACAAGTGGTATCAGAGTGGGTGGCTCAAACTTGGTGCAACCACCAGTTTGAGAAATTTTTTTTCAGATTTTCGAATTTTAAATTGTTTGTCTCGCTCGAATTTTCTCGTTAATCGAGGTTGGTGCAACACCACTCGATCCTTTTTCCGTTGTTAATATTTCTTCCTGCACTACTAATCCAAGGCTCAGTCTTGGAACAAGTTTCCTTATTCTTTTTCTGTTAATTTTTTTTTAAAATGGCCAACCAAGAATGGAATAGTGCTCGTCTACCGCTCTTCTCTAGCATAAATTTCAATTCTTGGAAAACACAAATGGAATCCCATCTGAAGGCCCACATGGACATATGGATGATTATCCAAATAGTATTCTCTTTTGCCATAGAGGATGAATTATCAATCAAGTGGGACAAACTGGATGAACAAACCTTCAACCAAATCGAGACCGATGCGAGGGCAACAGCAATCCTCCAATGTGGCCTAACCAAGGAACAACTCGAACTAGTAGGTCCATTCAAATATGCTAGAGGAATTTGAGGAAAATTGATCAACCTTCATCAAGAGAACTCAGATGAAGAAGAAGATCAAGTAATTTATTTTGCATTCTTGGCTCAAGCTCAAACAACCGAGACAGTCGAAATTGACTCCGGATCAGAAGATGAGATAGAATCCGTACATGACTGCGAATTCGAGCTAGAGTCAGAAGATGACCTGACTGAGACAAAAATGGTAACTAATTTCGAATCTATTTCAGAATTACAATTAAATAATCAAACAGATACTGTAATGGTCGAGGAAGGTGTAATTTCTAATGCAGGGAAAACTCCAAGAGAACCACCAAAGAAGAAGCTTCAACCAGTACTCGAGTTTGACTCAGACTCGGAATCAGAAGGTAGTGAAGGGGATCGACCCAAGTTGGTTCGGTTAGCTCGGGACTACTATAAAGAACTAAAGCACCAAACGAGTAAGATGAAAGAAAGTCGAAGAAAGAAAGATCCAGCAGAACCTTCAACAAACACGAAGAGAAGGACCAACGTTACCTTCTACGAATGCAACAAAAAGGGGCATTTCAAGTCTGAGTGCCCCAACCTGAAGGAGACCAAGAAGGCGGGAAGAAAGAAGGCTCTCTAAGCCACCTGGGACAAATCCTCTTCCGAAGAAGAAGAAGAAATCCCACACGCGAATCTCCTCGCCCTAACCGCCTCAGAAGACGTCAACTCAGGATCAAAGTCGGAACCAGACGATGAAAGTCCTACAATCTCGGAGAACGGGCAAATCACGGTAAGAGGTTACTCAGAATATGAATTATCAAAATTGATTTCCTCTTTGTCTCGCAACTTACCGAAATCCGAAATCCAAAATCCAGGGCCGAGTCCCTCTGACAGGAAGTAAAATGCCTGAAAGAGGAAGCCGACTTGAGGTCCTTGACCGAGAAAATTCAAGCAGGAAACTCAACTCAAGTTCAAAAACTTGAGGAAGAGAATTCCTCCTTGAAAACTCAAGTCAAGGAGCTCAGAGTAGCCTTAGAGCGATTCACTTCGGGTTCCAAGGTTCTTGACATGATCCTTGGAAAGCAGAAATTCGTTCTTAACCGATCTGGATTAGGCTATCAAACTAAGTCGAGACAACGCGCATATTATTCTGTGTTGAACCAATCTAGAACCCAAGTCCAATCATGGGTCCCCAAGCTATGCTTAAGTAAAGAAGCTGGACCAAACCAGTATTGGATCCCCAAGGACAAGATTCACATCTTGCCTAACCCTTATCGAGGCTTTAGTCCAGGGGGAGCCAATATAAAGACCATTTTTACAAGTAGATAATATTTTGTTGATTGCTTGCTTGTTTGTTTCCTTTTGCAATTTTAATTATCATGCTTAGACTTAGGACTGGTTAGATTAAGGACAAAAGAATTAATTGAAAATTGAACAACATAGTATTGGGTGGAGGTGAGATGATAGTACATTAGGGAAGCCCTTCTAATAAGGTCAAGTATATCCTACTTGGTCTGTTTAGTCTGGTGGAACTAGCCGAAGCTACCGATCCAAGACCCAAACTAGTTAGACCAAAATTTTTCAAGAAGTAACTTGAAGATGAAATTTCAGTAAAAGGCTTTCAAGGAAAGGGTTGATGCTCCAATAAAGCTACGACCAAAGAAGGTCTTGTGCCTCGTCAAGACCTAGAAACCAATTACTGAAAATCAAATTCACTTTACTACATGTTAAATTTGAATCTAACACAAATTTTAATTAATCTTAGATTCAACACATTTTTTCAAAAAATTAATAAATTTAACCTTATAAAATTTTCAAAATTAATTCAATGTCTTTCAAATTTAACCATGTTTTTCAAAATTAAAATCTTTACTTTTGAAAACCTATCTCACAAAACTCATAAGGTTAACGTGATTGATAACAATAAGACTGGGTGAGACAGACTAGGTTGTGAAAGTCAATTTAATCTATCCCTAACTCTAATTGGATCCAAATCAATAATTACTTTATGTGTAGGAATATAAAGATTTGGACCAATGGATGTTGGATAGTGGATGCTCCAGACACATGACTGGAGACAAATTGAACTTCACCAAAATTAAGTTCAAGAACCTAGGCTCAGTAGCGTTTGGCAACAATGCTACACTCAAAGTCATTGGGTCTGGTAACAATGAACTCAAGTCTGATTTTGTGATTAAGAAGGTATTCTTGGTTGAGAATTTTAAGTTCAATTTGCTTAGTATTAGTCAACCATGTGATACTGGCTACATAGTTACATTCACCAACTCTGACTACCTGATTAGAAACCTCCAAGACTCAGAAGTTATGCTTAAGGGTGTTGGTGCAGACAACACCCAAGTCGAACCTGGGTTTTGATAATGGCAAAGGGTTCAAAAGTTAAGATGTTATTTTGATCTAATATGTTACTTGAGTGTGCAGAAAGATGTCCTAGTGAAGGACTGCTAGGCACCTAGCGGTGGAATGCTAGGCATCGAAACCCTAAGACCTAGCGAAGGGCTGCTGGGCAACTAGCAAAGGGCTGCTAGGAGTCTAAGACCTGGCGAAGGACTGCTAGGCACCTGGCGAAGGGCTGCTAGGAGTCTAAGACCGGGCGAAGGACTGCTAGGAACCGAAGACCTGGCGAAGGGCTGTTAGGCACCTGGCGAAGGACTGCTGGGCAAAAGTCCAACCGGAGGAGCCGGTTGGCAAAAGGAAAACTCTCCTGAGAGGAGTAGGTGAGGACGCGCTCCCCGTCGAGGGAACAGTTTGCGTCGGTTCGACATAAGGTTCCATTTGGGAGACCCAAAGTCAGAACCAAGACAGCTAAGGCTGTATAAACCTAACATTTCTTGCTTTGCTATTGTGGAACTAACCTTGAATGCAGGACCGAAGGAATGTGTTTTTGCAACTCAAAACGCCCCGAAGGAGAGGGTAGATAGCTGGGCAGGGCATCCCGAAGGTCCCGGGTGCCCCCAAGGTAAAGTCAAAACAAGTTGAGCAAGAATCGCTTCGGAAGCTCACTGGGCCAGGCGCCCTCAAGCTCCCGGGCGCCCTGAGTGTCCCGGGCGCCCTGGATGTCCCGGGCGCCCTGGGTCCTGCCAATGAAGCGATTGAAGTGAAGTCAGCCGAGAAGCCAGCAGACCAAGTCAACAGGGGCGCCCCCAGTGTCCCGGGTGCCCCCGTCATCTCCGAGCCCGATCCTGGAGGGATAAGGGCTGACCGAGTTTCGGATAGGGGTTTGCGGATCCAGAGGCAGGTGGAGGGCGCCCCCAACGTCCAGGGCACCCCCAGGAGTGCTATAAAAGGGGCTCGACCCCCAAGGCTTCACAACACACTTTTCTAACGCCCCAACGCTCTTCGCTCAAGCGCTCTACTCCGGAAACTTCTGATCTCGAGGTTCTAGCGCCGACGATGACCCTCTGCACCGAAGTACAATCCACACCGGGCGTCGGTATCAAAGAGTTAAATTGTTTCTTTTACTGCACTACTACTGTATGAATCTCTGTAAAACTTTGCGCATTATAGAATTGCCCGCAGTAAACGGTCAAGGACCGTGGGCCTTGGAGTAGGAGCCGACCGCGACTCCGAACCAAGTAAAAGCGCTTGTGTTCCTTGTGTGTGTTTTTAATTTCCGCTGCGTATTCTCTTAATGTTTTTATCCGAAACGTGTTCACGATATTCACCCCCCCCTCTATCGTGTTTTCTCGATCCAACAAGTGGTATCAGAGCAGGGAAGCTCAAATTTGGTGCAACAACCAATTTAAGAGTTTTTCGGATTTTTCCGAAATAATTTTTTTTATTCTTTTTTTTTCAATCGAATTTTTATCGTTAATCGAGGTTAGTGCAACACCACTCGATAAAATTCTTTTATCTATTTCCCGCACTGCTAATCCAAGACCAAGTCTTGGGACATTTTCTTTCGTTATCTTTATTTCAGAATAATTCCTAAATGGCCATGCAAGTGGGCTTCAGTACCGCCTGACCACCACTTTTCAGTGGGGAGGATTTCTCCTACTGAAAGAGTAGGATGGAAGTCCACCTGAAAACTCAGGTGACCATGTGGATAATAATCCAGTCTGGTCTAGAAATCCCAATAAATTCTGAAGGAGTGCCATAACCTTACACGGAATGGGATGCCTCACTCAAAACAAAAATCGAGGCCGATGCTAAAGCAACCTAAACACTCCAATGCGGCATAACCAAAGAAGAGCTAAACTGGGTGGGTCCATTCAACAGTGCAAAGGAACTCTGGGTATGCTAATTGAGTTACACGATGGAACCTCCGACACCCGAATCAACAAGAGGGACCTACTACTAAACAAGCTCTACACAATCAAGATGAACGACAATGAATCTGCAGCCTAGCTCCATGCTAGAATTCAAGAGCAGATGAACGGTCTACACATAATCAGTCACAAGGTAGAGAACCGTGACCTGATCAGGTATGCTCTTAACGCTTTCCCGAGAAATACTTTGTGGGCATCTATGGTAGATGCGTACAAAGTTTCAAGGGATTTGTCTAAAATTAAATTAGATGAGTTGTTTTCTGAACTTGAGTTACATGAGCAGACTAACTGCACACTGGCCGAGAAAGGCATTGCTTTTTGCAGGTAAAACTGGAAAGATAACCAAGAAGAAGCCTCAACCTGCACCTGAGTCTGATTCAAACTCAGACTCAGAAGACAGCGAAGGAAATCGACCCAAGCTGGTCCGGCTTGCCCGAAACTACTACAAGGAACTGAAGAATTAGTCCAACAGAAGAAAAGCCAGCCGAAAGAAGGAAGAACCAGCTGATCCTTCAAATGAAAAGACCAAACCAAATGTGACCTGTTATGAATGCAAAAAGAAGGGTCACTACAAGACGGAATGCTCAAATCTGAAGGAGACAAAGAAAACAAGAAGGAAGAAGGCCCTTCAAGCAACGTGGGACAAGTCTTCCTCTGAAGAAGAAGAAAAGGCCCCACAGTCGAACCTGCTCTCCCTGACTGCCTCCGAAGAAATCGAGACCGAGTCAAAATCGGAGCCGGACGACAGAAAGCTTACATTTTCAGAGGACGGCGAAATCACTGTAAGTGGATTTACTAGAATTCAATTAACTGAATTAATTGCTTACCTTTCTCGCGACTTGGCGAAAGCCAAAATCCGAGTCGAGTCCCTCCGAAAGGAAGTAAAACTCCTAAAAGAGGGAGCTGACTCTAGATCCATAACTGAGAAGGTTCAAGAAGGAACCTGTACTCAAGTTGAAAAACTTGAGAAAGAGAACTCCTCCTTGAAAACTCAAGTCAAGTGTAACGCCCGCCCCTTACGTGAGCGACGCGTTACTTTTTTTTACTTTCCTAGATTATTGCATATTAAGCGTAAATATAGTAGCGGAAATAATACTAAATCATGAACATATGCAATTGGATAAATTTCTTTCTAACTAAACTACTTTAAGAATGTGAATCATAGCATAGCATATTTAACAAGAGAGTATATAGTTCTACATTAAGCATGCATATCATAAAGAACTTCAACTCCAACAAGTAGAAAGTGTAACCATAAGAACTAACACATGCAGTTTATAAGTAGCAACATTAAGTCCATGAGAAATAAGTCCATAAGTAAAAGTAAAGACAACAGTAGGATTGTTCTGCCAAGTCACTGCCACACACACACATGCCCTCCTGCTGCTTCCCCTTTAGTTTGATCTACAACATAAGAAGGTAGACTATAAGCATAAAATGCTTAGTAAGCTCCTTACTTACTCACAAAATCCGTACATCACATATAAGTAGATATCTACATCATTTGACATAAACGTATAACATGAATAAACACATTAAGCATCTAAAGCACATAAACATAAACACTTAAAACATGAATATGTGTGTCGTTATTAAGGACATATGGCATGAGCAAATACTTAAAGCACCTAACATTCGCATAATCTTTAAAATGTAATCATGTGCAAAAACATTAAACATAGCATATGCGATATCATTAAACATGAATATGTGCATAAACATTAAACATAGCATATGCAATATCATTAAACATAAACATGTGCATAAACATTAAATATAGCATATGCAATATCATTAAATATAAGCATGTGCATAAACATTAAACATGACATATGCAATATCATTAAACATAAACATGTGCATAAACATTAAACATAGCATATGCAATATAGCATATACAATATCATTAAACATAAACATGTGCATAAACATTAAACATAGCATATGCAATATCATTAAACATAAACATGTGCATAAACATTAAGGATGCTTTATGAAAAATATATATAATATAATACTTGAACCTTAATATATCATCATCATTGGGATCCCTGGCTTGTACCCATTCATCATTTGCGCACATCCCTTAGTAGAGTACGAGGTAGCTAATCCTGACCTATTAAGGTACTAGGCAACCTCTAGCCTAGTCACAGCTTCGGTAGTCCAGAACCGGGGCGTTCTTAAGGTGCCCATCCCTTGGATCTTTTTCAAGATCCGCTACAAGCCAATACATAAAGTAAAATAGCATACATGATTCCTTTCCTTTCCATAGCATTTTCTCTTTGGCATAGCGTTCATCATGTCTTTGGCATAGACATTCTTTTATTCATAATGTCATACATGTCATGGGAATACATTCAAAGCATAAATATCATCATAACTTTCAAGCATGAACATGACATGGAGAAAACATAATTTCATGGTAAGGAAATTCATAACATGCCAACTTATCATTAATGATTCATAAAACACATAATGTTCAATTTAAGCCTAAGAATAATACACCTAGGGAACTTGTTCCATTTTTTCTTTTCATCTATCATGGCATAATGAAACATGGATACCTTTAGTTCAACCCTAATTCAACATATACTCTACTGGTCAAAACATTTAGATAGGGTTATCATGGCATAAAAACACAACACAACATCACACAACTCATATAACATGGATACATTGAATATCCTAGTACCAAGAGACATCATCAAAGTGTGGTAGTGACCTTACCCCATCCTAAAACCCAATTTAAGGTACTGATCATAAACTTCTACGGTTCATATCAACATGCAAATGACAAAGAAACAAGAGTAATTGATTCATACAACATGCATATAATACATATTCTAACACTAGGAAGTATTAGCAAGGAACATGACATCTTTAACTCTCTTTTTTTTTCCCTTTATCTATCATGGCATAATAAAACATGGATACCTTAAATTCAACCATAATTCAACATATACTCTACTGATCAAAACATTTAGATAGGGTTAACATGGCATAAAAACACAACACAACCTCACACAACTCATACAACATGCATACATTGAGTATCCTACTACAAAGGGGCATTATCAAGTGAGGTAGTGACCTTAACCCATCTTAAAACTCAATTTAAGAAACTAATCAGAAATTTCTAAGGTTCATATCAACATGAAAATGACAAAAACAAGAGCAATTGCTTCATACAATATACATATAATATATATTCTAACACTAGGAAGCACTAGTAAGTAACATGACATCTTTAACTCTTCTTTTTCTTTCTTTTTGGCCCTTATTTAGGGTATTACCCCCACATGTTCAGAGGGGAAATATAGCCTAAACATATATATAAAACCCTCAAACAACTATTAACAAGGAATTAAAACATTAGCTAGTCAAAAGAACCCAAACATCTTCTTGTGGCCAAAAGGTCTATGGCTTCATGAGAGCCTTGGCCTAAACCTTTAAGGGTCTTTTGCTTCATCTTTTTTTTCATCATAACTCATAACTTAACATCAAGAAAACATTGGAGTCATTAGATAGCATCAAACACAAACCTATGCCCTAAATCTCATGTTGGCCGAAACTTGCCTATAGAGAAACCTTCACGATTTTTGCAACACATCGCCAAAAACATACAAGAACATGAATCAAAAATATATATAACTATTATGTTGCAGGTGAGGGCAGTCTTACCCTTGTTGTCTTAGTTATAAACCTTGAATAGAGAAACAAAAGGAAACCTTCTTGACCTTAGAGTACTTCTTGCCTTTGTAGCCTTGTAGAAGAACTTGGATCATCAAGAGGGAGTCCTCTTGTGAAGTTTTCCTAGAGGAAAACCCCTTTGGGACTTTCTGCCAAGAAAGAGGAAGAAGAGAGGGGCGAGGAAGGGCCTTGGTGGAAGAGAATAAGAGAAAAGTATCTTAAGCCTCTTCACTTCTCATCCCACCTTTTTATACTAAGTGAAGGGGGCAAGTGAAAGGGCATGGTGCCTCCTCTCATGGTGACTCTTCACTTCCCTTATCCTTACACCTATCTATTAATTTCCTTTATGCTCCTAATAGCACTCTCTTGCTAGGTGAATTGGTTACATATGCATTCTTAAGGCTTACAACATCTCTAAGGTCCAAAGTTCAATCCTTGGCACCTACATCATTTCATTTTTTTTTATTATTATTCTTTTGCAAGCCCATCTAAAGTAAGGCCCATTACATGATGTGTTACTTCGTTTATCCTCATGGGGCCTATTAGGATAACTAATGAAGTGCTATTTAAGACCCATTAGGAATTTCCACCATTTAGAGCCCATATAAGGCCTATTAACACTTACACTAAAATTCCCACAACTCTAACTATCATTCATGAATCATACTCAATATTGCTATTATTCATAATCCTACTCAATATTAGGGATAATATTGAAGGGAATTTTAGTGGGGTGTTACAATTCTCCATACCTTCTGGAAAGTTCATCCTCGAACTTAAAATAGCTCCGGAAATTTTTGTTTCATATCGTCCTCGCGTTCCCAGGTAGCTTCTTCAGATTGTTGACTTTGCCACAAGACCTTGACTAAGGGTACATCTTTGTTCCTCAGTCTCTTGACATCTCGATCCAGGATCCGTATGAGTTTGCTTTCATAACTCAGGTCCTCCTGGATTTGTACGGCCTGTGGCTCCATCACTTGGTTTGCATTGGGAATGCATTTCTTGAGCATCGATACGTGGAACACGTTGTGGATTGATGACATCTCCTGAGGTAGCTCGAGCTCGTAAGCCACCTTGCCAATTCTGTTCAGGATCTTGTACGGTCCCACATAGCGCAGACTTAACTTTCCTTTCTTCCCGAATCTCATTACTCCTTTCATAGGAGTCACTCGGAGGAATACCAAATCCCCGACACCGAATTCCAACGGCCTACTTCGCTGATCGGCATAATTCTTCTGCCGGCTCTAAGCAGTCTCTATTCTTTGGCGGATATTCTGTATAGCTCGGGTGGTGTTGTCGATGAAATCCGTCTGGAGTTCCATCTCTTTCTTTTCGCCTCCTTCGTACCAACAAATCGGAGATCTACATCTCCTCCCATACAGAGCTTCATAAGGTGTCATTCTAATAGTAGTTTTTTTTTTTTTTTTTTTTTTTTGGTCCAATGAAAATATAAGCATACTACTCATCTGTAGTCCACTCACTGAGAATAAAGCCACGGCACGACGTTTAAGCAACGACACGACATTACATAAGATAAAACATAAATCTTCGCTTCAGCAACTCCAAAAACTCTGCAGATTCCAACCACGCGCTGGGACACTCACATGATTCTGGATTGAACTTTCACATAGAAACACTAGTTAGGAAAATGCCGTCTATGCAGGATGCTCCCCGTGTAGAATACGTTCTCTGTGATGATTGTAAAAGAATTTACTGCTGTTTGCAATCAGCAGGCCGATCACCTTGCTCGCCACCAACTCTCTTTTTTCTGGGCTTGGCTTCCCTTTTATCCTCGTCTTCATCATCTTCATCTTCATCATCTTCTTCCTCTTCCTCTTCATCTTCATCATCGTCTTCCTCATCTTCTTCTTCATCATCATTCTCGAGTTCTAGCTCATCATCATCTTGCACAGCCTCCCCTGTGAACCATGAAACAGCATGGGGAATTATCTTGTCTTTAATCGCGGACCCAATATCATAATCAATTTCCATCTGGCTCTGCAACTGCTCAGCGGTTTGTTCATCAATATCTGCATCTTCTTCAGGTACTTCTGGTGGATTAAAAAAGTTAAAGAAGCTCTCGCAATTCTCTGTTTTAGTTATGGGCTTGGCATTCTTTGAACCCTTCTTTGGCTTCTTTTTCAAAATCTTCTGAGTCAAGCACTTCCCTGGAAACCATTCAATCTCAGTCCCAATTGCTTTCTCCAAGATTGGTTCATCTTCATCAATCATGTGGTACGTTTTTGTCAGAACAGTGTTCTTGAAAAAAGGGGTTGGGTTCAAAGAAAAATTCAAGTTTAAAACCCTTGGGTTCATTAATTCTGGACCACTTTATATCCTTTAGATATTTGAGAGCTCCCTCATCACGCTCCTGAATCTCCTCTGCTAGCACTTCATTTGTTTTCATAGCATTTAGCCAAAAATCAGGCACACCTTTTGCTTCACTAGCCTTAGTTGCAGATTCATCTGCAATGCCTTCAACTTCAACAATTCCATTTACAATCTCATACCTCTTAGTGTACAGTGGTTCATAAAGCTTCTGGTATTTAGCTTCAAGTGCAGCCCTTTCCTCGAAAAACTTAGCCTCATGTTCATCATGTTGGCTCTGGATCTCCCTCAGCACCTCGACGCGCTTCCTAATTGCTGGGCTTAGCGTTTCCATTACACCGGTATGCTTCCCTGCAAGGCTCTGGAGCTTGTTCTTCAGCGCATCAACAAGACCAGCTTTGTCCTCCGCACTCAATGCTGCGCGGAGATCGGACACGTCGAGGTTGTTCTGTTGCCTGTCGTTGCTCATCGTCGCACTCCGCCGCGGCCGCTATCCTCGAGACGAGAGGGTTCAGCCATTCTAATAGTAGCTTGGTAGTAGCTTGGTAGCTATTATTATAAGCGAACTCTGCTAAGCATAAATATCGGCACCAGCTCCCTTTGAAGTCCAGGGCATAAGCTCGTAACATGTCTTCCAGTACTTGGTTCACCCTTTCCGTTTGCCCATCTGTCTGAGGATGAAAGGCGGTACTGAATCGTAGCTTCGTGCCAAGAGTTTTATGAACGCATTCCCAAAACTGTGAGGTGAAACGGCAATCTCTATCTGAAATGATGGTCTTGGGAATACCATGTAGTCTGATAATTTCCTTAGCATATAGTTGAGCTAGTTGCTCGACTGAATAGGTCATCCTGATCGCTAAGAATTGTGCTGATTTCGTCAATCTGTCGATGATAACCCATATAGCGTCGTATCCGTTCGTGGTCCGGGGAAGCCCTGAGATGAAGTCCATAGAGATGTCTTCCCATTTCCACTCTGGAATTTGGATCGGTTGCAGAACTCCTCCGGGTCTTTTGAAGGCTTGGATCATCATTCTGCTTGTCTAGTATGTCGTCGAATAATGCCGGTACGATTGCCATGGTCGTAAGTCATCCGGAAATAATCTTGATTCCGTAGTTTACAATTTCCTTTTCCAGCGGTCGAGATAATACTGATAAGGACATCAAGGCGGCACTAGACTTCCTGCTGAGTGCATCGGTCACTTTGTCCGCCTTGCCTGGATGATAAAAGATCTCGCAATCATAGTCCTTTACCAGTTCGAGCCATCTATGTTGTCGCATGTTAAGGTCCTTCTGAATGAAGAAATATCGCAGACTCTGGTGATCTGTATATATCTTGCACTGTGCTCCGTATAGATAGTGTCTCCATACCTTCAGAGCAAATACCACGGCTGCTAACTCTAAATCGTGTGTGGGATAGTTCCTCTCATGTTCTTTAAGTTGCCTAGAGGCATAGACAATAACTTTACCACTCTGCATAAGTACAGCTCCGAGTCCCAGTTTGGAGGCATCGGTGTACATGTCGAAGCTCTGTCATCTTCGGGAAGAGTAAGGATTGGAGCACTTGTAGGTCTCCTTTTTAGCTCCAAGAAACTCCTCTCGCATTCATCTGTCCATATGTATTTCTGGTTCTTCCTGGTGAGGACCGTCATAGGTGCTGCGATTCTGGAGAAGTCTTCCACGAACTTCCGGTAATAGCCCGATAGTCCGAGAAAACTCCTGACTTCGCTAGCATTCTTCGGCCTGTTCCAGTTATTCACGGCCTCGATTTTCTTCGGGTCCACCATGACTCCGTCCTTGCAAATAATATGGCCTAGAAAAGCCACTTGATCGAGCCAAAATTAGCATTTGGAGAACTTGGCATATAACTTCTTTTCCCGAAGGATCTGTAATACCATCCTCAGGTGTTCAGCGTGCACTTCTCGATCACTCGAATAGATGAGGATATCATCGATGAAGACGATCACAAACTTGTCAAGGAATGCCAAGAATTCCCGATTCATCAGGTCCATAAACATAGTGGGAGCATTAGTTACTCCGAAGGGCATGACGATGAATTCAAAGTGTCTGTATCTAGTCCGGAAAGCCATCTTCGGAATATCGTCTGGTTTCACTTTAACTTGATGGTAACCTGATCTATGATCGATCTTCGAAAAGATGGTAGCTCCCTTCAGTTGGTCGAACAGGTCATCGATCCTTGGGAGGGGATACCTGTTCTTAATCATCACATTATTTAGAGCTCGATAATCTATGCACAGACGCATAGTTCCATCCTTCTTTTTCATGAACCGTACCGGAGCTCCCCATGGAGAGTGACTCGGGCGAATAAAACCCTTTTCGAGAAACTCCTGCAACTGTCCTTGAAGCTCCTTCAATTCAGCTGGCGTCATACGGTAAGGTGCCTTGGAGATCGGATTAGTGCCAGGAATTAGTTCGATCTCAAATTCGATTTCTCTGTCCGGGGCTAATCCTGGTAGATCATCTGGGAATACCTCCGGATAATTGCATACCACTCTGACATCACTTAGTTTCTGATCCTTTGTTTGAGCGGTGTTGACCACATATGCTAGAAAACCAGCGTATCCTTTCTCTAGCATCTTCTGCTTTATTTAATCTCTATCTCACTCTCCTACTCCTTCTTTATTCTCTTTGCTCTTTCTCATCATTTTCTAACCCTCTCTATCATTATGCCTATTATTTATACGGACCTCTGAAGTGACTTTACCAATCACCTATGTTACTCTGTCTTCTAGCCATGCTGTTTTCATATTACAACAATAAGCTAGGATCATTTATCATTTTCATGTATATACATGCAATTGTATCATTTTTCATTATAAGGTAAGCTAAGGTACTACCCTAAGTTTCCATTCCCAGGTAAAAACATGGTTCCATAATTTCGTATTGGCATACTTAGTCATAAACGTTCTTTATCGTTCTAGAAGCATATAGGGTATCACATCTACTTGTATGGTTAGTCCAGAAACATTCCTATCATAAGTAAACATAAAGCAAACATACTTAAAATATGTAAGGTAAGATCTTACTTGGAAGCGGCAGGATGCAGGCATGATGTGTGTGTAGTGAGATGGCAAACAGCTCTGATACAAAGCTGTAACGCCCGCCCCTTACATGAGCGACGCGTTACTTTTTTTTCTTCTTTCATACAATATTGCATATGAAGCGTAAATATAGCAGCGGAAATAATACTAAATCATGAACATATGCAATTGGATAAATTTCTTTCTAACTAAACTACTTTAAGCATGTGAATCATAGCATAGCATATTTAACAAGAGAGTATATAATTCTACAATAAGCATGCATATCATAAAGAACATCAACTCCAACAAGTAGTAAGTGTAACCATAAGAACTAACACATGCAGTTTATAAGTAGCAACATTAAGTCCATGAGAAATAAGTCCATAAGTAAAAGTAAAGACAACAGTAAGATCGTTCTGCCAAGTCACTGCCACACACACACATGCCCTCCTGCTGCTTCCCCTTTAGTTTGATCTACAACATAAGAAGGTAGACTATAAGCATAAAATGCATAGTAAGCTCCTTGCTTACTCACAAAATCCGTACATCACATATAAGTAGAAATCTACATCATTTGATATAAACGTATAACATGATAAACACTTTAAGCATCTAAAGCACAAACATAAACACTTAAAACATGAATATGTGTGTCATTATTAAGGACATATGGCATGAGTAAATACTTAAAGCATCTAACATTCACATAATCTTTAAAACGTAATCATGTGCATAAACATTAAACATAGCATATGCGATATCATTAAACATGAACATGTGCATAAACATTAAACATAGCATATACAATATCATTAAACAAAAACATGTGCATAAACATTAAACATAGCATATGCGATATCATTAAACATGAACATGTGCATAAACATTAAACATAGCATATGCAATATCATTAAACATAAGCATGTGCATAAACATTAAACATGATATATGCAATATCATTAAACATAAACATGTGCATAAACATTAAACATAGCATACGCAATATAGCATATGCAATATCATTAAACATAAATATGTGCATAAACATTAAACATAGCATATGCAATATCATTAAACATAAACATGTGCATAAACATTAAGGATGCTCTTTGAAAAATATATATAATATAATACTTGAACATTAACATATCATCATTATTGGGATCCCTAGCTTGTACCCACTCATCATTTGTGCGCATACCTTAGTAGAGTACGAGGTAGCTAATCCTGACCTATTAAGGTACTAGGCAACCTATAGCCTAGGGACAACTTCGGTAGTCCAGAACCGGGGCGTTCTTAAGGTGCTCATCCCTTGGACCTTTTTCAAGATCCGGTACAAGCCAATACATAAAGTAAAATAGCATACATGATTCCTTGCCTTTCCATAGCAATCTCTTTAGCATAGCGTTTATCATTTCTTTTCATTTTTTAGAAATTGCTCTTTAGACATTCTTTTATTCATAATGTCATATATGTCATACATGACATGGGAATACATTCAAAGCATAAATATCATCATAACTTTCAAGCATGAACATGGCATGGAGAAAACATAATTTCATGGTAAGGAAATTCATAACATGCCAACTTATCATTAATGATTCATAAAACACATAATGATCAATTTAAGACTAAGAATAATACACCTAGGGAACTTGTTCCATTTTTTCTTTTCATCTATCATGGCATAATGAAACATGGATACCTTTAGTTCAACCCTAATTCAACATATACTCTACTGGTCAAAACATTTAGATAGGGTTATCATGGCATAAAAACGCAACACAACATCACACAACTCATATAACATGTATACATTGAATATCCTAGTACCAAGAGACATCATCAAGTGAGGTAGTGACCTTAACCCATCCTAAAACCCAATTTAAGGTACTGATCATAAACTTCTAAGGTTCATATCAAAATGCGAATGTCAAAGAAACAAGAGTAATTGATTCATACAACATGCATATAATACATATTCTAACACTAGGAAGTATTAGCAAGGAACATGACATCTTTAACTCTCTTTTTTTCCCTTTATCTATCATGGCATAATAAAACATGGATACATTAAATTCAACCATAATTCAACATATATTCTACTGATCAAAATATTTAGATAGGGTTATCATGGCATAAAAACACAACACAACCTCACACAACTCATACAACATGCATACATTGAGTATCCTACTACAAAGGGGCATTATCAAGTGAGGTAGTGACCATAACCCATCCTAAAACCCAATTTAAGAAACTGATCAGAAATTTCTAAGGTTCATATCAACATGAAAATAACAAAAACAAGAGCAATTGCTTCATACAACATACATATAATACATATTCTAACACTAGGAAGTACTATAAGTATCATGACATCTTTAACTCTTCTTTTTCTTTCTTTTAGGCCCATATTTAGGGTATTAACCCCATGTGTTCCAAGGGGAAATATGGCATAAAAAAATATATAAAACCCTCAAACAACCATTAACAAGGAATTAAAACATTACCTAGTCAAAAGAACCCAAACATCTTCTTGTGGCCAAAAGCTCTATGGCTTCATGAGAGCCTTGGCCTAAACCTTTAAGGGTCTTTTGCATCATCTTTTTTTTCATCATAACTCATAACTTAACATCAAGAAAACATTGGAGTCATTAGATAGCATCAAACACAAACCTATACCCTAAATCTCATGTTGGCCGAAACTTGCCTATAGGGAAACCTTCACGATTTTTGCAACACATCGCCAAAAACATACAAGAACATGAATCAAAAACATATATAACTATTATGTTGCAGGTGAGGGGAGTCTTACCCTTGTTGTCTTAGTTATAAACCTCGAATAGAGAAACAAAAGGAATCCTTCTTGACCTTAGAGTACTCCTTGCCTTTGTAGCCTTGGAGAAGAACTTAGATCTTCAAGAGGGAGTCCTCTTGCGAAGTTTTCCAAGAGGAAAACCCCTTTGGGACTTTCGGCCAAGAAAGAAGAAGAAGTGAGGGGAGAGGAAGGGCCTTGGTGGAAGAGAAGAAGAGAAAAGTAACTTAAGCCTTTTCACTTCTCATCCCACCTTTTTATACTAAGTGAAGGGGGAATGTGAAAGGGCATGGTGCCTCCTCTCATGGTGACTCTTCACTTCCCTTATCCTTACACCTATCTACAATTTCCTTTATGCTCCTAATAGCACTCCCTTGCTAGGTTAATTGGTTACATATGCATTCTTAAGGCTTACAACATCTCTAAGGTCCAAGGTTCAATCCTTGGCACCTACATCATTTTATTTTTTTATTATTATTCTTTTGCAAGTCCATCTAAAATAAAGCCCATTACATGATGTGTTACTTTGTTTATCCTCATGGGGCCCATTAGGATAACTAATGATGTGCTATTTAAGACCCATTAGGAATTTCCACCATTTAGAGCCCATATAAGGCCTATTAACACTTACACTAAAATTTCCACAACTCTAACTATCATTCATGAATCATACTCAATATGGCTATTATTCATAATCCTACTCAATATTAGGGATAATATTGAAGGGAATTTTAGTGGGGTGTTACATCAAGGACCTTAGAGCGGCATTAGAACGATTCACTTCTGGTTCCAAGGGTCTTGACATGATCCTTGGAAAATAGAAGTAGGTTTTAAATCGATCCGGGTTAGGCAATCGAACCAAGGCAAGACAAAGGTCATACTATGCTATACTGAATCAGTCTAGACCTAAAATTCAGGCATGGGTACCCAAACTATGCTTGAACAAACAAACTGGATCAAATCAGTATTGGATCCCCAAGGACAAGATTCACATCTTGCCGAACCATTATCGTGGCTTTAGTCCAGGGGGAGCCAAATTAAAAATAATCTTCATAGTTAGATGAATTTCTTTTCCTGTTTTAAACTGCATGATTGCTTGTCTATTTATCTTCTGCAATTTACCATGCTTAGACCTAGGACTGATTAGATTAAGGACCAAACCAATTATTTGAAATTTGAACAACATAGTATTGGGTGGCGGTGAGATGATAGTACGTTAGGAAAACCTCCTCTAATAAGGTCAAGTATACATTACTTGGTCTCTTTAGACTGGTGGAACTAGCCGAAGCTACCGATCCAAGACCCAAACTAGTTAGACCAGATTTTTTCAAAAAATAATTTTGAAATGAAATTTCATTAGAAGGCTTTGTCATGGAAGGGTTGATGATCCAATAAGGCTACGACCAAAGAAAGCCTAGTGCCTCGCCAAGACCTGGAAGCCAATTTTTGAAATTCAAATTCAATTATTCTTTGTCAAATTCGAATCTAACTCTAGATTGGGTGAGACAGACTAGGTTGTGAAAATCAATTTAGGCTATCCTTAATTCTAATTAGATCCAAATCAACAAAACTCTTTATGTGTAGGAACATTAAGATTTGGACCAATGGATGTTGGATAGCGGGTGCTCCAGACACATGACTGGGGATAAATTGAAATTCACCAAAATCAAGTTCAAGAACCTAGGCTCAGTAGCATTTGACAACAATGCTACACTCAAGGTGATTGGGTCAAGTAACATTGAACTTAAATCTGACTTTGATATGAAAAAGGATCTTTTGGTTGAAAATTTTAAATTTAACCTGCTTAGCATAAGTCAATTATATGATACTGGCTATGTAGTTACCTTCACCAACTCTAACTGCCTGATTAGAAACTTACAAGACTCAGAAATCATGCTTAAGGGCTCCAGGAAAATTAATGTTTACACCATAAACCTACCCTTAGTACCTAAATGCATGTTAACTTAGTTAGAAGAATCAAACCTCTGGCATAGGAGATTAGGTCACACTAATCTAAGATTAATTTCAAAAATCACCCAACTTGGCCTAATTAAAGGTATACCTAAAGTTAAGAACCATGAAAACTTAATATGTAAATCATGTAATCAAAGTAAACAAACCAGGTCCAATCACAAACTAATTCAATCTGATCTAACTCAAACGACACTTGAGCTCCTGCATTTTGACCTATTTGATTCACATGGAGCCAAGTCACTAAGCGGAAACCGGTACTGCTTAGTAATTGTTGATGATTACTCTAGGTTTACCTGGGTTAGGTTTCTAAAAACTAAAAATGAAACCCTAAACCTATTTAGTGATTTTTGTATGTTAATTGAAAATCAAAATGATACCAAAATCAAAAGACTTAGGAGTGACCACGGGGGAGAATTTGAAAATCAACGATTCGAGGAGTTTTGTAAGGTAAATGGGTATATACATGAATTTTCGTGTCCAAGAACCCCCCAGCAAAATGGGATAGTTGAACGGAAAAATAGAACCCTATAGGAAGCCGCTAGGGCTATGCTCAATGAATTTAACGTAGCTAACCAATTTTGGGCAGAACCAATTAGTACGGCTTGCTACATCCAAAATAGGGTCATAATTAACAAACGACACAATAAAACACCCTATGGATTATACTACCATAGACTTCCAAACCTACATTACCTAAGGGTCTTTGGGTGCAAAGTCCATATCCTAAACACCAAGGACTATCTAGGTAAATTCCAGTCTAAGTCAACCCCAGGCATCTTCTTAGGATATTCAACAACAAGTAGAGCCTATAGGGTTTACAATAAACAAACTAAGAAAATTGAAGAAACAACAAATCTGATATTTGTTGAAGAAATCAATTCAAAATCTGATAATCCAGATCTAGATTCATCAAATACTGATCAAGAAGATAATGAACAAACTGTTGAACCTTTAATTGAACCCCTAAATGAATTAACTATTGAATCAACTAATGAGTCAATTGAACCCATAATTGAACCAACCCAAATAGTTGAACCAAATACTGAACTAAACCGACTGGCCGGACCTGAGGCTGAACCAAGTTCCAGAAAAACTAAGAAACCTAGACTCAGTCACCCAACTGATCAAATTGTGGGTGATCCAACCTTAGGAGTCAGAACTAGGTCCGCCTATAGAAACCTTAGTCAAATAGCATTGATTTCAAAAATTTAACCGAAGAATATAGAGGAAGCCTTACCTAATCCTGATTGGATCATAGCTATGCAGGAAGAGTTAGCCCAGTTTGAGAGGAACCAAGTCTGGGAACTAGTACCAAAACCTAAGGGAAAATCCATTATTGATACTAAGTGGATGTTTAGGAATAAGCTAAATGATCAAGGAGAAATAGTGAGAAACAATGTCGCTTAGTAGCCAATGGGTTCAATCAGGTAGAAGGGTTAGATTATGATGAAACCTATGCCCCAGTAGCTAGACTTGAGTCCATTAGGATGTTGTTAGCTTTTGCATCCCATAAAGGATTTAAACTCTATCAAATGGATGTAAAGTCAGCTTTTCTAAATGGATTTATTTAGGAAGAAGTTTATGTAGGACAACCCCTCGGTTTTGAGGACTTGGAAAGACCTGACCATGTTTACAAACTCACTAAAGCACTTTATAGACTAAAATAAGCACCTATGGCCTGGTATGAGCGCTTATCAACCTACTTAATTTCTAAAGAATTTAAACAGGGACAAATTGACTCAACCCTATTTATTAAGACCTTAGGAAAAGAAATCTTTATTGCCCAAATCTACGTCGATGATATAATTTTTGGATCCACCAACTCAAATTTCCTAAAAGAATTTGTTAAAATAATGGAAAATGAATTTGAAATGAGCTTAGTTGGTGAGCTCAATTTCTTTCTAGGATTACAGATTAAGCAAACTAGGGATGGAAACTATGTCTATCAATCCAAATATGCTAAGGAGTTAATAACGAAATTTAAAATGGACAACTCTAAGAGCATAAGTACCCCCATGGCCGCAAATGTAAAAATAGATAGTGACCCTGATGGTAAACCAGTAGACCTTAAACTCTATAGAAGTATGATTGGAAGTCTACTGTACCTTACAGCCAGCAGACCTGATATCCTTTTTACTCTAGGAATGTGTGCTAGATACCAAACCTGTGCTAAGGAAACGCACTTAGCAGCCCTAAAAAGAGTACTAAGATACGTTAAGGGCACCCTAAATGTAGAGATTTGGTATCCTAGGACCTCAACCTTTGACTTGTCAGGATACACGGATTCTGACTACGCTGGTTGTAAACTAGATAGAAAGAGTACAAGTGGAAGCTGCCAAATGTTAGGAAATAGTCTAGTAAGTTGGTGCAACAGAAAACAACACTGTATAGCTCTATCCACAATTGAAGCTGAGTATGTTGCTTTAGGAGAGTGTGTAGCACACCTCTTTTGGATGATGCACACTCTTAAAGACTTCCAGCTTAACTACACTCAAACTCAGGTCTACATTGACAATATAAGCTCAATTAATCTAACTAAGAATCTAATCCAACACTCCAGAACTAAACACATAAAAGTTAAACATCACTTTGTAAGAGATCACGTAGCCAGGGGTGAAATAGTCCTTAAGCATATAGACTCAAAATCTAACTTAGCTGATATATTCACCAAACCCTTATCTGAGTCTGAGTTCAGCACACTAAGAAGGCAGTTAGGGTTATGCTTGGTAGAATAGGTTTGCTCAACTTCTGTTTTGATAAAAACTGTTTTATTACTTATCAATTTCGACTTATTTTGAATTTTTTTTTCAATTTTTCGACTTAGTTTTTTTGGAAAAAATTTACCCCCCTTTAAAACTAGGGTTTTGTCACAAATGGACTTAGCTTAGGCCCTAACCCTTGAACTGCATGCACCTATAGATCTGGAAGCTAGCATCTCACAAGTACCTTCGGGTACTTTTGATTGATAACCTAGAATGGGTTGACATGCTAAGGTCTTTGCCTTAATTCAAGATGCTTTAAGTCAGTGCATCTGCAGTAATTGGGGCACTAAATACAAATTAAACAGTAATCAGGTTAAGTGTCAAGATTAGACCCTAGCAAAAACTACTGTTTATAACAGTTAGTAAGTAGCTAATTGGGTTAGCCAGGACCCGAAAGAGATAATAAAAATTGATTTGGTCCAGTTTATACCTTGAATTTGTTCAGTACAACACCTTACTTCTTTTGCTATATCGTTTTACTTACGTCTTTTGCTATATTCTTTTGCTATAATATTTTTTTGATATATGGCAAAGGGGGAGAGATTGGAAAGGAGAGAAGATAATTTTTTTTTCAAAAATTTTCAATACTTTGCTTATCCTTTCTTCAAAAAGTAAAATCACCTACCTGTTTTCAAAACTGTTTCTAAGTACTTGACCTACCTGTTTTCAAAACTGTTTCTAAATTGTTTTCAAAATTATTTCTAAATTACTTGACTTAAGTCAATTTTCAAAAGTACTTAAGCTAGTTCAAAATCTCTCCAAGTACTTACTTTTAACTTCTCTAATAGAAAAGTTCTAAATATTAATTTCAAAATTTTCATGAGTGCTAAAGAGTTTGGAAAATTTTTTTGCAACTCAAAAATTTCTTTTTGTAATAAAAACTTCAGAAGAAGTCTTGAAAATTTTCCAAAATGAAAACTAAGTTATTTACTTGAAAATTTTTCTAAGTGTAAATTCTCTTTCCAAGTGACCGACCAAATTTTTTGTTTTCTAAACCTTTTTTGAAAATGTTCTAAGTGTTGAAAAATCAATTCCATTTTTAGACTTAGAAACATTTTTTAACCCTGCGAACCTTTAAAAAACCTACGGGGAGATTCCTTGTAGGGGGAGGAAACTAAACTGGTATTTCACCTGTGTTTTGAGTAACTTAACTTTTTGAATCGGGTTGCCTTAAATCAAAAAGGGGAAGATTGTTGGTACAAACAGCACCCAAGTCGAACCTGGGTTTTGATAATGGCAAAGGGTTCAAAAGTTAAGATGTTATTTTGATCTAATATGTTACTTGAGTGTGCAGAAAGAAGTCCTAGCGAAGGACTGCTAGGCACCTAGCGGTGGACTGCTAGGCATCGAAACCCTATGACCTGGCGAAGGGCTGCTGGGCACCTAGCGAAGGGCTGCTAGGAGTCTAAGACCTGGCGAAGGACTGCTAGGCACCTGGCGAAAGGCTGCTAGGAGTCTAAGACGTGGCGAAGGACTTCTAGGCACCTGGTGAAGGACTGCTAGGAACCGAAGACCTGGCGAAGGGCTACTAGGCACTTGACGAAGGACTGCTGGGCAAAAGTCCAACCGGAGGAGCCGGTTGGCAAAAGGTAAACTCTCCTGAGAGGAGTACGTGAGGACGCGTTCCCCGTCGAGGGAACAGTAGGTGTCAGTTCGACCTAGGGTTCCATTTGGGAGACCCAAAGTCAGAACCAAGATAGCTAAGGCTGTATAAACCCAACATTTCTTGCTTTGCTATTTTGGAACTAAGCTTGAATGTAGGACCGAAGGAATGTATTTTTCTAGCTCAGAATACCCTAAAGGAGAGGGGCAGATAGCTAGGCAGGGCGCCCCGGA
The DNA here is from genome assembly GCA_024364735.1 of Boesenbergia rotunda. Taxonomy (NCBI): domain Eukaryota; kingdom Viridiplantae; phylum Streptophyta; class Magnoliopsida; order Zingiberales; family Zingiberaceae; genus Boesenbergia; species Boesenbergia rotunda. The sequence goes on along the minus strand of JAGFNQ010010407.1, from coordinate 626,972 downwards.
GGTCCCGGGCGACCCCAAGGTGAAGGCAAAATAAGTTGAGCAAGAATCGCTTCGGAAGCTCACTGGGCCAGGCGCCCTCAAGCTCCAGGACGCCCTGAGTGTCCCGGGCGCCCTGGATGTCCCCGGCGCCCTGGGTCCAAGCTAACGAAGCAATTGAAGTGAAGTCAGCCGAGAAGCCAGCAGTCCAAGTCAACAGGGGCCCCCCCCGTGTCCCGGGTGCCCCCGTCAGCTCTGAGCCCAATCCTGGAGGGATAAGGGCTGACCAAGTTTCGGATAGGGGTTTGCGGATCCAGAGGCACATGGAGGGCGCCCCTAACATCCAGGGCGTCCCCCAGCAGTGTTATAAAAGGGGTTCGACCCCCAAGGCTTCACAATACACTTTTCCAATGCCCCAACGCTCTTTGCTCAAGTGCTCTGCTCCGAAAATTTCTGATCTCGAGGTTCTAGCGCCGACGATTACCCTCCGCACCAAAGTACAATCCACACCGGGCGTCGGTAACAAAGAGTTAAATTATTTCTTTTACTGCACTACTACTGTACGAATCTCTATAAAACATTGCGCATTATTGAATTGCCCGCAGTAAACGGTCAAGGACCGTGGGCCTTGGAGTAGGAGCCGACCGCGACACCGAATGTAACGACCCGAAAAATTATCTTAATATTTTCTTTAAAATATTAATCGTGTTTAGATAATTTTCCGAGGGACCTAGAGATAGTAGTATGAACCTTAGCCTAGAAATCCAGGATTTTCTCATTTAAATTGAGAAACTAAGTACTAATGGGCTTTATATGGGCTCCAAAAATGGGTTTTATTAGGTATAAATTAATATAAATATAAAATAATTGTAATTAGGAATTTTAGCATGATTATAGGAGAATTTTAGGGAATTTTCAAAAATAAGGAAAAATGAAATAAAAAGAAAATAAAAAATAAAGTGCATGCACCAAGGATTGAACCTTGGACCTAGTCTACAACCATGCATGCACCAACCAATTCACCTAGCAAGGGAGTGCTAGGAGGGAATGAAGTGGATTTTTGTTAAGGCTTGGGGAAGAATGAAGAGTCACCATGACTCTTCACTTACCCTCCTTAATGTGGCATAAAAGCATAAGAGAAGGAGTTACATTCCTCCTCTCTTCTTCCATCAAGTCAATTACTCTCCTCTTCTTCTTCCTCCCCTCCTAGCCGAAAACTCCAAGCCCCTTCTCCCTTGGGAAAAGTTCACATAAGCCCCCATCTTGAAGATCTAAGGCCCTCTACAAGGATACAAGGACTAAGGAGAAGTTTAGAGACAAGGAGGTTCTCTTGTTATTTTCTATTCAAAGTTTGTAAGCAAGATCAAGGAAGGTAAGACCCCCTCACCTGTGGTATGATAGCTTTCAAGTTATTTGTCATGATCTAAGTTTTATTGGCATGATATGTTGAAAAAAATCCATGGTTAGGGCTTATGGAGGTTTCGACCAAGCATTGTTTGGGCTAGAAATCATGGTAAAGACATCCTTTATGTTTTCAAATGTTTACTCATGATAGGTTAAACCTAAAAGTATGATTTTGGAAGTTTAGTAGCACCCTAGAAACCCCCTAGGGTTTCGGCCACATCAAGGTTAAGGGGCTAGGGTAAACTCCAACCTTTCCAAGCATGATTAATATGTTTCCTATGATACCTTATGGGTAATAATGGTGTTATATGAATTTCCCCATGGACTTGTTACCCTTCTAGGGTTTCGGCCAACCCATGCTTTAGGCCTAGGACTTGGGGTAAGTCCAATCAAGGGTTCAAATGATTTTTCTATGGCATGATATGTAAGGTAAGGGATGTTAATCATGATCTAGGCAAATTTTCCATGGACCCATGGTTCTTTAGGGCTTTCAGCCAAGACCCAAACCTAGGGTTTGCTTTGGGTTAAGGTCTCAAGAATTCATGTTTATAAGTTACCATGATGCTAGTACATAGTTAAGCATGATGTAAGGATCTTCATGTTACTAAAATCTTAGTTTATGTGTTATATAACATGACCTTGTATGGTTGATTTTATGTTATGTTTTACCCATGAATAATTAGATCATATACCATGAATATATGTAATTGATGTAGGAGTATGTTATGATAAATAGAATGATACATGTATGTTGGTAAATGCTTACAATGGATTTATGATTAATGAAGGTATATGCATGTTTTAGGATGAATGCCATGAACCCTAGGAGTATGCGTCATGTTTATATGTAGCTTACCATCCATGCTTTATGATGAATACTAGGATTATGTATGCTAGATGAAATGTATCATGTATGACGTGCATGTTTATTTATGTATCATGATCATGCAAGCCTTATGAACCAAGATGATGTTTATGATTAGAAACATGATTATGTGTGTATGTCCTATGTATGAATAAAGAATGATAAGTATGAATGCAGACGATGGTTATGCCTTGAGTATGAATGATAAGTATGAATGATAAAGGCATAACGATGATATGATACAAGTGTGAATGATAAGTATGAATGACAAGTATGAATGACGAAGCATGCAAAGTTGTTTTACTTTATGAATGGGCTTGTACCGGACCGAAGTATGGGTCCAAGGGATGGGCACCTTAAGAACGCCCCGGTTTTGGACTACCGACTATGCTGTCCACGGTTCTGGGACTACCGAAGCTGTCCAACAGGGATGGGCACCTTAAGAACGCCCCGGTTTTTGGAACTACCGACTATGCTGTTCCTACCCTAGTAGGTCGGGGCACGCTACCTCGTATTTTCTTAGGGATGCGCGCTATGATGTATGTATGTGGTATAAGCCGGGGACCCCAATGATGTTATGATTATGTTAAGCATTTAAAAGTATGATTTCAAAACTAAGCATCCTTATGTAGTAAATGCATTCTTCTTCTCATGCATTCATTCATGTCATGCATCACGCCAGGGTAAGTATACTGTATGTTTATGTTATGTTAAGAATTATGCCATGCTATGTTCCATGCTCCTGTATGTTAAGAATTATGTCATGCTATGTTCCATGCTCATGTATGTTAAGAATTATGCCATGCTATGTTTTATGCTCATGTATATTAAGAATGATGCCATGCTAAGTAAGTTAGGTTTATGTTTACGTTAAGAATCATGTTATATTAGCTGTTCATACGCTTATGTCCTACGCCATGACTATGCTTATGTTTCATGTTCAAAATTTTGCTATGTCAGATATTTGATATGTTTTATGTCTAAGTGACGTATGACTTTAGTGAGTAGGAAAGGGTCTTACTAAGCCTATGTGCTTATAGTTTCATTTTCCTCGTACCGCAGATCAAACAAGAAGCTACTAAGGGAAGCAGCATGGGAGACAAGAGCATGTGTGTGTGTGGCGGTGACTTGGCAAAGGATCCTTTTAGTTACACATATTACATGTCTTGGGTCTTGGAAATGCCTCCTTAGATTCTATGCTATGTTTATAATGGTTATGCCTAATGAATGACTTAAGACTCATGATGCTATGTTTACGGATAAGTTACTTGCTACTTATGATGATGATGAATAAGTTATGGAATGGTTATGTTATGATGTCATTCATGTTGTTAACATGCTAAGTTCAACGACACTAGGTTCATGAATGACAAGTTAGGCATGTTTCATGTATTAGTTGCATGGTTAAAAGTATGTGTAGAAGAAAAAAATTATTCCGCTGCATTAAGATGTTTATATGTACATGTATGTTAAGCGTAACGACGCCTTTCTCACCACATCGTAAGGTGTGGGAAAAAGGCGGGCGTTACAGGTTGGTATCAGAGCGGTTGCCATCTCACTATACACACATCAAGCTTCTTCCTGCTGCTTCCAAGTAAGTACCTTTCTGCATATTTTATGGTAGTAAGCATTTGAGGATACCTTATGGTTCTAGAATATGCAAGCATGAACGATGTTATGATGAAAAGTACTTTAGGATATGTAAATGTGAACGATATTTTATTTCTCCTTTAATTAGAATTTAATATGGAGGGTAGGAATAACGATAACTCATATTATCTATACTTGTCCGTCATGAAGGAAAATATGGCTAGAAGACAGAGTAACAGACTTAATGAGACCGCTCGCTCGCCTGATCTTATGCAGTTAGTGACCCAGCTTCAGCGTCAAGTCACTGAGCAGCAACAGACCATTAATACTCTGATGAACCAACAAGAAAATTCTACTACTCCTCCGGCGAACCATACCGCTATACCCGTAGCGCCTACGGTTACGCAAACTCCTCCGTCAGGCTCAACCTCGGTAGCACGACAAGAGGCACTATCTGTATGGAGCGCAGTGTAAGATTTACACAGACCACGAGAGCCTGCGGTATTTCTTCACTCAGAAGGATCTAAATATGAGACAACGCCGGTGGCTGGAGTTGGTAAAGGACTACGATTGTGAGATCTTCTACCATCCAGGAAAGGCAACCAAAGTGGCCGATGCACTCAGCCGAAAGTCAAGTGCCACCTTGATGTCCATATCTAGATCACCCCGACCACTCAAAAAGGATATTATGAAGTCTGGGGTCGAGGTCATCTCCGGATGGCTTTCTACCATGACATTATCACCGACGCTGTTCGAGGACATATTGGACAAACAAGATAGTGATCCGAGTCTTCAGAGAATCAAACAAGAGATCCTAGAAGGTAAGGGTGATGGTTTTCATATCGCCAACGGGGGAGTACTCTATCTTAGGGATCCTCTGTGTATTCCTAATGATCCGGAGCTGTGGAAAGCGATATTAGTAGAAGCTCACGAAACCCCTTATTCGATGCATCCGGGATCCACCAAGATGTATCAAGATCTGAAAGAGAAATTCTGGTGGTCCGGTATGAAGAGAGATGTGGCTCAGCATGTTGGCACTTGCCTGACATGCCAACAAGTGAAGGTAGAGCGCCAGCGACCCGGAGGAGTTCTGCAGCCCCTTCTGATTCCGGAATGAAAATGGGAAGATATCTCTATGGATTTTATTTCAGGACTTCCCAAGACTACAAATGGGTATGATGCGGTATGGGTAATTGTGGACAGGTTGACGAAGTCTGCTCATTTTCTAGCAATCAAGATGACTTATTCGATTGAGCAATTAGCTCAATTATATGTTAAGGAAATAATCAGACTTCATGGAGTTCCGACAACGGATACAGAACATCCGACAACGGATAGAAACCGCACAGAGTCGGCAGAAGAGTTATGCAGATGTTCGGCGTCGGCCACTGGAATTCAATGTTGGAGATCTGGTATTCCTCAATGTGGCCCCGATGAAAGGGGTGACAAGATTTGGGAAGAAAGGAAAACTGAGTCCGCGATATGTGGGACCGTACCTGATTCTGAAAAGAGTTGGCAAGGTGGCATATGAGCTAGAGCTGCCTCAGGAGATAGCAGCTATTCATAATGTGTTCCATGTGTCAATGCTTAAGAAGTGTGTATCCAATATGGACCAAGTGATCGAGCCACAGACGGTACAAGTTCAGGAGGACCTAAGTTGGGAAAGCCGACCTATTCAGATTTTGGATTGAGAAGTCAAGAAACTAAGGAACAAGGAGGTACCCTTAGTCAAGGTCCTATGGCAAAGTCAACGGTTCGAGGAAGCTACTTGGGAACGTGAGGACGAGATGAGGCGCAAGTACCCCGGAGTTATTCTAAGTTCGAGGATGAACTTTCACGAGGTATGGGGGATTGTAACGACCCAGAAAATTATCTTAATATTTTCTTTAAAATATTAATCGTGTTTAGATAATTTTTCGAGGGACCTAGAGATAGTAGTACGAACCTTAGACTAGAAATCCAGGATTTTCTCATTTAAATTGAGAAACTAAGTACTAATGGGCTTTATATGGGCTCCAAAAATGGGTTTAATTAGGTATAAATTAATATAAATATAAAAGAATTATAATTAGGAATTTTAGCATGATTATGGGAGAATTTTGGGGAATTTTCGAAAATAAGGAAAAATGAAATAAAAATAAAATAAAAAATAATGTGCATGCACCAAGGATTGAACCTTGGACCTAGTCTACAACCATGCATGCACCAACCAATTCACCTAGCAAGGGGGTGCTAGGAGGAAATGAAGTGGATTTTTGTTAAGGCTTGGGAAAGAATGAAGAGACACCATGACTCTTCACTTACCCTCGTTAATGTGGCATAAAAGCATAAGAGAAGGAGTTACATTCCTCCTCTCTTCTTCCATCAAGTCAATTACTCTCCTCTTCTTCTTCCTCCCCTCCTAGCCGAAAACTCCAAGCCCCTTCTCCCTTGGGAAAAGTTCACATAAGCCCCCATCTTGAAGATCTAAGGCCCTCTACAAGGATACAAGGACTAAGGAGAAGTTTAGAGACAAGGAGGTTCTCTTGTTATTTTCTATTCAAAGTTTGTAAGCAAGATCAAGGAAGGTAAGACCCCCTCACCTGTGGTATGATAGCTTTCAAGTTATTTGTCATGATCTAAGTTTTATTGGCATGATATGTTGAAAAAAATCCATGGTTAGGGCTTATGGAGGTTTCGGCCAAGCCTTGTTTGGGCTAGAAATCATGGTAAAGAAATCCTTAATGTTTTCAAATGTTTACTCATGATAGGTTAAACCTAAAAGTATGATTTTGGATGTTTGGTGGCACCCTAGAAACCCACTAGGGGTTCGGCCACATCAAGGTTAAGGGGCTAGGGTAAACTCCAACCTTTCCAAGCATGATTAATATGTTTCCTATGATACCTTATGGGTAATAATGGTGTTATATGAATTTCCCCATGGACTTGTTACCCTTCTAGGGTTTCGGCCAACCCATGCTTTAGGCCTAGGACTTGGGGTAAGTTCAATCAAGGGTTCAAATGATTTTTCTATGGCATGATATGTAAGGTAAGGGATGTTAATCATGATCTAGGCAAATTTTCCATGGACCCATGGTTCTTTAGGGCTTTCGGCCAAGACCCAAACCTAGGGTTTGGTTTGGGTTAAGGTCTCAAGAATGCATGTTTATAAGTTACCATGATGCTAGTACATAGTTAAGCATGATGTAAGGATCTTCATGTTACTAAAATCTTAGTTTATGTGTTATATAACATGACCTTGTATGGTTGATTTTATGTTATGTTTTACCCATGAATAATTAGATCATATACCATGAATATATGTAATTGATGTAGGAGTATGTTATGATAAATAGAATGATACATGTATGTTGGTAAATGCTTACAATGGATTTATGATTCATGAAGGTATATGCATGTTTTAGGATGAATGCCATGAACCCTAGGAGTATGCGTCATGTTTATATGTAGCTTACCATCCATGCTTTATGATGAATACTATGATTATGTATGCTAGATGAAATGTATCATGTATGACGTGCATGTTTATTTATGTATCATGATCATGCAAGCCTTATGAACCAAGATGATGTTTATGACTAGAAACATGATTATGTATGTATGTCCTATGTATGAATAAAGAATGATAAGTATGAATGCAGACGATGGTTATGCCTTGAGTATGAATGATAAGTATGAATGATAAAGGCATAATGATGATATGAAACAAGTATGAATGATAAGTATGAATGACAAGTATGAATGACGAAGCATGCAAAGTTGTTTTACTTTATTAATGGGCTTGTACCGGACCGACGTATGGGTTCAAGGGATCGGCACCTTAAGAACGCCCCGATTTTGGACTACCGACTATGCTGTCCACGGTTCTGGGACTACCGAAGCTGTCCAACAGGGATGAGCACCTTAAGAACGCCCCGGTTTTGGAACTACCGACTATGCTATTCCTACCCTAGTAGGTCAGCGCTCGCTACCTCGTATTTACTTAGAGATGCGCGCTATGATGTATGTATGTGGTGTTGGTGCAGAATGCACCTAAGTCAAACCTGTGTTTTGATAATGACAACATAGGTCAAAAGTTATGTCTTTCTTGTTTTCTAACAAGTTAATCTAGTGTGCAGGAAAAGCCCTAGCAAAGGACTGCTAGGCACTGGCAAAGGAATGCCAGGAAAGAAAGCCCTAACGAAGGATTGCTAGGCAACTGGCGAAGGACTGCCAGTATCAAGCCCTAGCGAAGGACTGCTAGGCTCCAGGCGAAGGATAGCCTGGGACTAAAGCCCTAGAGAAGGATTGCTAGGCAACTGGCGAAGGACTGCCAGTATCAAGCCCTAGCGAAGGACTGCTAGGCTCCAGGCAAAGGACAGCCTGGGATTTAAGCCCTAGCGAAGGACTGCTAGGCAACTGGTGAAGGACTGCCAGTTTACAAGACCTGACAAAGGATCGTCAGGCAAAAGTCCAACCAGAGGCATCAGGTAAATTCTCCCGAGAGAAGTAGGTGAGGACGCGTTCTCTGTCGAGGGAACAGTAGGCGTCGGTTCGACCTAGGGCTCCATTTTGGAGACCAAAGTCAGAACCAAGACAGCTAAGGCTGTATAATCTAATACTTTATTGTTTTATTGTGTTTTGGACTAACCCTGGATGTAGGACCGAAGGAATGTGTGTCTGCAGCTCAGAAAGCCTCAAAGGAGAGAGGCAAGGCTGAGTAGGGCGCCCGGAGTGTCCCGGGCGCCCCCAAGGTTCATACAAAACATGTCAAAGGAAAAAGGGTTCGAATAGCTGCTGGGCGGGGCGCCCCCGTGCTCCCGGGCGCCCGCGCTGCTCCCGGGCGCCCCCATGCGCATGCATCGAACCAAAAGCCCTCGAAGCCAAGCGGATAAAGTTTGACCCGGTCAATCCGGGCGCCCCGAGCGCTCCGGGCGCCCCGAGCGCTCCGGGCGCCCCGGTCAAAGCGGATCCAGAGGATCAGACGCGACCGAGACTTTGGCGGATCAAAGGCCACGTGGGGGGCGCCCCCGACGTCCCGGGCGCCCCCAGGCCCTATATAAAGGGCCTTCGACCAAGCCTTCAAGACAACAACTCTCTCAACGCCTCAAAGCTCTTCTACACTCGTGCCTTGCCCCGGAATCCTTCCAACTCGAGCCGACGACGTCCCGCTGCTCCGAAAAAGTTGAACCACCTCGGACGTCGGTAAAAGAGCTATTTAAAAGTTTACTGTACTTAATTCTGTAATCCTTTGTAAACTATTTTGCGCCTAATATAGAATTGCCCAAAGTAAACGGTCAACGACCGTGGGCCTTGGAGTAGGAGTCGACACAGGCTCTGAACCAAGTAAATCGACTGTGTCTCTGTGTCTTGTTTTTCAATTTCCGCTGCGTACCTACTCTTACTCAAATCCAAAAGTTTTCCGATATTCACCCCCCCTCTATCGGTTTTCTCGATCCAACAAGTGGTATCAGAGCGGGGAAGTTCAAACCTGGTGCAACCACCAGTTTGAAATTTTTTTCGGATTTTCATTTTTCTATTTTTTACTGACGAATTTATCGTTAAATATTTTATTCGATATTTTTGTTAAGCGAGGTTGGTGCAACACCCCTCGTTATTCAATTTATCCAGCACTACTAATCCAAGACCTAGTCTTGGAAAATTCGTTTTTCTTTTAGTATTCTTTTTCAGACTAAATGGCCATGCAAGAGGGATTCAGCACCGCCAGACCTCCACTCTTCAGTGGAGAAGACTTTTCTTACTGGAAAAGTCGTATGGAGGTCCACCTGAAAACTCAGGTGGACATGTGGATCATTATCCAGTCCGGTCTGGAGATCCCCCGAAATGCCGAAGGACTTCCTCAGAACTACTCTGAATGGGACAACGCCCTAAAGCGAAAGATAGAAGCCGACGCAAAAGCTACTCAGACTATTCAATGCGGATTGACGAAAGAGGAGCTGAACCGCATGGGCCCCTTTAACAGTGCAAAGGAGCTATGGACAAAACTGATCGAGCTGCACGAAGGGACTTCAGATACTCGGATCAGCAAGAGGGATCTGCTACTAAACAAACTCTACACCATCAAGATGGCCGACAACGAATCAGCAGCCCAGCTCCACGCACGAATCCAAGAGGTAATGAACGGTCTTCACACAATAGGTCACAAGGTTGAAAACCGTGACCTAATAAGGTATGCTCTAAACGCCTTCCCTAGAAACACCTTGTGGGCATATATGGTAGATGCATACAAGGTCTCTAGAGATCTTTCTAAAATAAAATTAGATGAATTATTTTCCAAACTAGAACTACACGAACAAACTAACACCAATATGGTCGAGAAAGGTATTGCTTTCGTTGCAGGTAAAACTGGAAGAACAACGAAGAAGAAGCCTGAACCTGAACCCGAGTCTAACTCTGACTCAGACTCAGAAGACGAAGAAGGAGAACAAACTAAGTTGGTCCGGCTCGCTCGAAGCTACTACAAGGAGCTGAAGAACTGAACCAACAAACGGAAAACCGGCCGAAGAAAGGACGGACCAGCTGAACCCGCGAACAAGCCTAATGTGACCTGCTACGAGTGCAAGAAAAAGGGCCACTACAAGTCAGAGTGCCCTAACCTAAAAGAGACTAAAAGGACGAGAAGAAAGAAGGCACTGCAAGCAACCTGGGACGAATCATCCTCAGAAGAAGAAGAAGAGGCACCCCAGTCCAATCTCCTAGCTCTGACCGCCTCAGATAAAGTCGAGACTGAGTCAGAAACAGAACAAGAGGACGGCGAGCTGACCTTCACAGAAGACGGAGAAATTAAGGTAACTGGTTTTAATAGATTGCAATTAAGTGAGTTAATTTCCTTTCTTTCTCGAGATTTGGCCAAAGCCGAACTCCGAGTCGAATCCCTCTGACATGAAGTAAAACTCCTGAAAGAGGGAGCTGACTCTAAACCCTTAACCGAGAAGGTTCAGGAAGGAACTCCTACTCAAGTTGAAAAACTTGAAAAGGAAAACTCCTCCCTGAAAACTCAGGTTAAGGATCTTAGATAAGCATTAGAACGATTTACATCTGGTTCCAAGGGTCTTGACATGATCCTTGGAAAATAGAAATCAGTTCTAAATCGATCCGGATTGGGCTATAGAACCAAATCTCGTCAAAGATCTTACTTTGCTGTACTGAATCAGTCCAGAGGTAAAATTCAGGCATGGGTACCTAAACTATACCTGAACAAACCAACTGGATTAAATCAGTATTGGATCCCCAAGGACAAGATTCACATCTTGCCAAACCATCACCGTGGCTTTAGTCCAGGGGGAGCCAAACTGAAAACTATATTCATTATTAGATAATTTTTTTTAATTGCAATATGATTGTTTGCATGTTTATTTAATTTCTGCGATTTACCATGCTTAGACTTAGGCTAGTTTAAGGACCAAACAAACTTAACTGAAACTTGAAAACATAGTATTGGGTGGAGGTGAGATGATAGTACGTTGGGGAAACCAATTCTAATAAGATCAAGTTTACTTGGTCTCTTTAGACTGGTGAAACCAGCCGAAGCTACCGATCCAAAATCCAAACTAGTTAGACCAGAAATTTTTCAAAGAATAATTTTGAAAATGAAATTTCATTAAAAGGCTTTGTCAAGGAAAGGGTGGATGATCCCATAAGGCTTCGGCCAAAGAAGGCCTAGTGCCTCGCCAAGACCTGGAAGTCAATTTTTGAAATTCAAATTCAAATTAATTTTTATCAAATTCGAATCTAACACAAAATTTCAGCTAAGTGTAGAGTTAAACATCTTTTCAAATATTTCAAAATTAATTAATTAAGTTTTCAAAATTTAATTATTTTCAAAATTAATCAAACTTTTCAAAATAACTTTTAACAATCAAAACCTGTCTCACAAAACCTATAAGGTTAACGTGATTAAAAACCCTAGATTGGGTGAGACAGACTAGGCAGTGAAACTCAATTTAAGCTATTCCTGATTCTAATTGGATCCAAATCAAGAAAATTCTTTATGCGTAGGAACATAAAGATTTGGACCAATGGATGTTGGATAGCGGTTGCTCCAGACACATGACTGGAGATAAATTGAAGTTCACCAAGCTCAAACTCAAAAACCTAGGCTTAGTGGCATTTGGCAATAATGCTACACTCAAGGTAATTGGGTCAGGTAATATTGAGCTTAAATCTGATTTCATTATTAAGAAAGTTCTATTGGTTGAAAACTTTAATTTTAACTTGCTTAGCATAAGTCAGTTATGTGATTCTGGTTATATAGTTACTTTCAACAATTCTAACTGCCTGATTAGAAATGAACAAGACTCAGAAATCATACTTAAGGGCACTAGGAAAAACAATGTATATACTATAAATCTTCCCCTTATACCCAAATGTATGTTAACACAATTAGAACACACAAACCTCTGGCATAGGAGATTAGGTCATACCAATCTAATAACTATCTCAAAAATTACCCAACTTGGCTTAATCAAAGGTATTCCCAAAATTAAAAATAATGAAAACCTAATATGTGAATCTTGTAATCAAGGTAAACAAACCAAATCCAATCACAAATTAATTCAATCTGATCTAACTCAAACCACACTTGAGCTCCTGCACCTTGACCTATTTGATTCACATGGAGCCAAGTCACTAAGCGGAAACCGATACTGCTTCGTAATAGTCGATGATTACTCTAGGTTTACCTGGGTTAGGTTCTTAAAAACCAAAGATGAAACCCTAAACATATTTAATGAATTCTGTAAACTAATTGAAAATCAAAACGACACTAAAATTAAAAGAATAGGAGTGATCACGGGGGAGAGTTTGAAAATCAACGATTCGAGGAATTCTGTAAGGTAAATGGGTACCTACATGAATTTTCGTGTCCTAGAACCCCCCAACAAAATGGGATAGTTGAGCGAAGGAATAGAACATTACAAGAAGCCGCTAGGGCTATGCTCAACGAATTTAATCTAGCAAACCAATTTTGGGCAGAAGCAATTAGTACGGCCTGTTATATCCAAAATAGGGTTTTGATTAACAAGCGACACAACAAACCCCCTATGAACTGTACTATCATAGACTCCCCAACCTACACTACCTAAGGGTCTTTGGATGTAAAGTCCATATCCTAAACACCAAAGACTATTTAGGAAAATTTCAGTCCAAGTCAAACCCAGGTATTTTCCTAGGATACTCAACCACAAGTAGAGCCTATAGAGTTTACAACAAACAAACTAAGAAAATTGAAGAAACAACAAACCTAATTTTTGATGAAGAAATCAACTCAACATCTAATAATACTGACTTAACTTCATCAAACTCTGACCAAGAAAATGAACAAACTATTGAACCCTTAATTGAATCCTTAAACGAACTAACCATTGAACCAATTAATGAGTCAACTGAATCAAGTATCCAACCAACAAATGAACCAGCCCAAAGAGTCGAATCAAATAGTGAACCAAACCGACCAGCCGGACCTAAGGCTGAACCAAGCTCTAGAAAAACCAAGAAACCCAGACTCAGTCACCCAACTGATTAAATTGTGGGTGATCCAACTCTAGGAGTCAGGACTAGATCCTCCTATAGAAACCTTAGTCAAATAGCTATAATATCGAAAATTGAACCCAAAACTATAGATGAAGCCCTACCTGACCCTGACTGGATCATAGCTATGCAAGAAGAATTAGCCCAATTTGAAAGGAACCAAGTCTGGGAACTAGTGCCTAAACCTGAAGGCAAATCCATCATAGATACTAAGTGGGTCTTTAGGAATAAACTAAATGATCAAGGAGAAATAGTCAGAAATAAAGCTCGCTTAGTAGCCAAGGGATTCAGCCAAGTAGAGGGATTAGATTACGATGAGACATACGCCCCAGTAGCTAGACTTGAGTCCATTAGAATGTTATTAGCATTTGCATCCCATAAAGGATTCAAATTATATCAAATGGATGTAAAGTCAGCCTTTTTAAATGGATTTATTAAAGAAGAAGTTTATGTAGGACAACCCCCAGGGTTTGAGGACTTAGACAAACCTAACCACGTTTACAAACTAACCAAAGCATTATATGGACTAAAACAAGCACCTCGGGCCTGGTATGAACGGTTATCAACCTATTTAACTTCTAAAGAATTTAAACAAGGCCAAATTGACTCAACTTTATTTGTTAAAAACCTAGGAAAAGATATATTTATTACCCAAATTTACGTAGATGACATAATCTTTGGATCCACCAACACCAACTTCCTAAAAGAATTTGTCAAGATAATGGAAGATGAATTTGAAATGAGCTTAGTTGGCGAGCTCACCTTCTTCTTAGGACTACAAATCAAACAAACTAGGGATGGCAATTACGTTCATCAATTCAAATATGCTAAAGAGTTAATAAAGAAATTCAAAATGGATAACTCTAAAAGCATAAGTACCCCCATGGCCACTAATATAAAAATAGATAGTGACCCTGATGGTAAACCAGTGGACCTTAAACTATATAGGAGTATGATAGGTAGCCTACTGTACCTTATAGCCAGTAGACCTAATATTCTCTTTGTTGTAGGAATGTGTGCTAGATACCGAACCTGTGCTAAGGAAACAGACTTAGTAGCCATAAAAAGAATACTGAGATATGTAAAGGTCACCCTAAATGTAGGGATTTGGTATCCTAGGACCTCAACTTTTGATTTAACCGGATACTCAGATTCTGACTATGCTGGCTATAAATTAGATAGAAAGAGCACAAGTTAAGCTGCCAACTGTTAGGTCAGAGTCTAGTTAGTTGGTGCAGCAGAAAACAACACTGTGTAGCTCTATCCACAACTGAAGCTGAGTATGTGGCCTTAGGAGAGTGTGTTGCTCAACTTTTATGGATGATGCACACACTTAAGGACTTCCAGCTCAATTACACTCCAAAACTAAACATATATAAGTCAAACATCATTTTGTAAGAGACCATGTAACCAGGGGTGAAATAGTACTTAAGTATATTGACACTAAATCCAACCTAGCTGATATATTCACAAAACCCTTACCTGAATCTGAGTTTAGCTCGCTAAGAAGGCAGTTAGGATTGTGCTCTGTAGAATAGATTTTTTTTATTTAAATTTTTTTTAAAAATAGAATTTGAAAAACTGTTTTACTTAATTTCAAAATTAGTTTTCATTTTTCGAAGTAGTTTTATTTCAAAACTATCCCCTTTCAAAACTAGGTGTTTTTCGAAAATGGATTTAGCCTAGGCTCTAACCCTAGAACTGCATGCACCTATAGACTTAGAAGCCAGCATCTCACAAGCACCTTAGGGTACTTTTGATTGATAACCTAGAAAGGGTTGAGATACTTAGGTCTTTGCCTTAATTCAAGATGCTTTAAGTCAGTGCATCTGCAGCAATTGGGGCACTAAATACAACTTAAATAGAAATCCAGTTAAGTGTCAAGTTTAGAAAATCTAACTTGAACAGAAACACTTAACTTGACTAACCCTAGCAAAAACTACTGTTTATAACAGTTAGTAAGTAGCTAATTGGGTTAGACACGTCCCTACAAGAATAAATTGACTGATTTAATTTAAGTCTAATTATGAATTGGTTCTGTTAGTGATATGAGAGAAGCGTTCTAAGGCAATCGCCTTATGATTATAAATATTTATTTTAATAAATGATAATTCACTATTTGAGTATACATGTTTGTGTATTTGATTGGGATCTTAAACTCATCTACTGAATGTCCGCAATACAATTCACAGCATAAGAGAATTTGTGATGGGATCACAACTAGTGATTATCTCTAAATGTGCAATTGTGAAGTATTGAAAATATCCCTAGTCGATGAATTGATAAATATGGACACCATCAATTCTGTTGAGACTAGCATGGGTTATTCTCTAATCAGCTGATTCTCACTGGCTGGTGACATTTGGATGTCCGGAGATAAACATGGATGCTAGTTAAGGGAACTAGTTCATTGGAGTGACTAGCTGTAAAACTTCATATGGTAATCTATATAGATATGTCAATGAAGTTCTTACTGCAGCTTAAGTGCGATGTTCCTTTGACTTGCGGTGTTCAAGTCATCTTGGTCATGGAGACTTATACTTTAACATCTTAAGCAAGCATCTCCTAGGAGGTGTGGACCCAGGACGATTAGGTATAAGCCGAAGTGCCCGAAGATGTTTGAGCAGCCTACAAAGGATTCACCACTCCTTGCGAGGAGATGTATACCCAGGCCTATCGTCGGATTGTTACTCAAAGCCTCTGGCCAGAGCATATCATGTTTAGAGTGTGAGTCTCTTAAATACATGAGAGTAATTAGAAATCCAAAGGACGAGAAAGACACTACTTGGGCTAGGTGTGACGTAGTCAGCCTAGTGGGGACTGACACAAATAGACCGTGTCCTGAACCAAGTGGGTATAAGATGGTGAAGGGAATGGGGCACGATTCATTAGAGCTGCTGAAGGGTTTCGGAATTGCTTCTGAGGTCAACCGTTGATCTTTCGATTAATTGGGGGTCATGATGTACTACTAGGTGCCACTCATGACCGTTCTATAATCAGTTGATTATAGACGGCCAACATAAATCGAAAACCTATTTAGAAACACGCACAACGAGTAATCCGAGGGATTTAAAACGAGTTGAAAATTAGATTTTTTGATCAAGAGAAATAAGTCGAATGTGAGCTAATCAGAGGCACAATGGAAGCTAAAAATGGCTAAGTCTTTTGAAGGCTTATCGAGCGAATTAAATGAGTTTAATTCGCGAATAGTTCGGCTCGGTTTGGCCGGCCAAAGAGGGTGCCAAACCCCTTTGGTTTGGCCGACCACCATCATGGGGAGAAACCAATTTATTTGGTTTAATTAATAAAATAAATCTAGCGCGATTTGTTTTATAAATTATGGATAAATAAATTTGTAAAAAGAAATTTATATAAATAAATTTATGGAAATTTATTCTTTTTATGAAAATTAAAATGATCCATGGAATGGTTTATTTTAATTTTATAAAATCAATTATGAATTGATTTTTCATAATAAAGAAGAATTATAAATTTCTTATAAAATTTTATTCCATAATTAAAGGAGAAAAGGTATTTGTTTTATTATAAAGTTAGTTATAATAAAACTTGGTTTAAACGGAATAATTCATAAGAGAATTTATAAGATAAATTTTTTATGAAAACTAATTCCGTTAATTCCGTTAAAAGAGAGACTTGGCAAGGGAGAGGCTACTATATAAAGGAACCAAAGGCAAGCCTTGAATTCCAATCAATTGAGTTATCAAGAGATTAGTAGCTCCCTCTCTCTCTCTCTCTTATTCTCTTCTCCCTTCCCCTTAGGGTCGGCGCCCACATCCCCTCCTCCTAGGGCCGGCGCCCAAGCTCCTCCACCTAGGGCTGGCGCCTCTTCCTCCTAGGGCCGGTGCAAGCAACCATCACCAAGAAGGAGCCGAAGAAGAAGAAGAAGAAGCGGATAGCATCTCCTTCCTTCCCGGAATTTAGATTCTGATTCTTGGTGGTTAGTTTCCTATCTTCTCTCTTGATCTTCTAGTTGTGCCTTTAGAGAATCTAGTAGTTCTCGTCGACACAAAACTCGTGGCTTTGCGAAGTCATCCCGAAGAGAACTCGGCGTGGACTCGAATAGAGGCGGAGCTTCCAAGGGACGCTACGGTTGGATCTCGTCCCTTTCTTCGAGTTACGCGAGGTACAAAGTAAATTAGTTTACTTTTCCGCAATGTTTTAATTTATGATTACGTCCACACATCATAAGGTCGCATGCTAGATACGTGGTTAAAATAATTTGAGAAATTATTTTATGATAATTCTTCCGCTGCACGTAAAATGTTAAAATATTACGAACCCGTATCCTTGTCGACATGCACCCGGATCCAACAGTGGTATCAGAGCCGGTTAGTGTTCGACATAATCATAAAATTGTTTTGCGGAAAAACTTTGTCATGATCTCAATTTTGGAAAAATTTTCAATTATGGAAACTTTCCAATTATAATAAATTTTAGATTTAGGAATTTCAAAGTTTGGAAATCCTCATGAAATTTCGCAAACGTTTGAAATTTTCTAGTTTCTGAAATTTTATAATAATTGTGAAAACTTCCCATCTTTGGAAACTTTCCAATCTTGGAAATTTTCTATTTTAGAAATTTTCCAACTTTGGAAATTGTAAGTTTTCTTTGTACCAGAAACTTACAATTATTCTGAAAACCTATTATGAAATCTTGCAATTTTGGGCACTTTCTTTCAAGAAAGTCTAGACAAATATATGGACAATTAATTGACAATTAAATTTGGATTGGTTTTTAAATTGACAACAAAATTCTTTATTTTGGATTGAGCCTCGGGGAGCCGTCCAATTTAAAGTTAGTTGTTGTAATTTAATTTCCCAATTTTAAATGAAATTGTCATGTTTAATTTGGTTGTGCTTCCGAAGCAGACCAAATTGGATTTACGACAAATTACTTTTCTTTGGGTATCTGAGCCTCGGGGAGCCACCCTTAGAAAACGATTTGTTGTAATTAATTAAATACATGAATAAAATATGTTTTAAGAGGTGATGCTCTTACATATTGTTGTCTCCAAAATTAATTAGGAAAATGGTTTCCTATAGAGTTTCTTAAATGAGAATTTCATGAAAATAATATGTGGTTGAATTAAGGGAATTGTCTCTTAATTTAACAAGTTTTGATTTGGAGAAATCAAAGTCTTGAACATATTATTTCTGAAATTGATTATGACAATTTAGGAAATTATTTCCCAAAACAATTCCTTCAATAAAGTATGAAATTAGAATTAGGAAATCTGGTTCCTAATTCAATTAATGAGACTTGATAACTTAAGTCACATACATACTTTATTAAGGAAATCGTTAGTCATGACATGATTATATGTCATGAATGTGCTTAGAAAAGATGAGACCCAAAACCCCTTACAAAATATTAAGGCCAACACCTTCCATTAATATGGTTAGAATCGGAGTTTTGTTTCTCGTTTGGGTTGATGGACACATCCATGCCCGACTTGAACCTCAACATGTTCAAACCATGGAATTAGTTTATGACTAATATAGTTGGAGTCAGAGGTTAATCCTTAGTTTTGGTTGTTGGACACATCCAAGCCTGACTAAACGGTTGAATGAGCTTCAACCATATTAAAACTATTTCTTGATTAATGGGTCAGCCTTAAGCTTGGAACATCGATTTGTTGTGCCACAGCCAAGGTCGATGTAAAGAGAGGTGCAGTTGGGTGCTATGTATATTGATGCATACTTGTTAATGAGTTAACAACCCAATGATTTATGCAAACATTCAATTAGTTGATAGCATAATGTGATAGTTACATATATGTGATATGTAATCGGTATAATTACCTACCTTCATAGCTAAGAATAACTTGATGGCCACAGCCATGGTGGTTCTTATCTATGGTGGGATATCAACCTATTTAGAGATATTCCTATGATCTCCCGAATTGATAAAAAGGGTTATTCAATTTGAAAAATAAATAGGATTTTATTAATGTATGTTGATACATTCTTTAATCATTCTTCTCACATAAACTCAATTTGTATTTCTAGGTTAATCACTCGATCATGTCTTCTTTGAACTTGCGTTCCATATTGGACACCAATAAACTGACTGGGCCAAACTTCATGGACTGGCTTAGAAACCTGAGGATAGTCCTCAAGGCAGAGAAGCTTGCTTATGTCCTTGAAGATCAACTTCCCAACCGTCCTCCTGAAAATGTAACTCCAGACCAGTTTCCTGAGTTGCCCAACCTGCTGAAGACTGTAGAGCCTTCTGTAAAGCAGGATCAAAAGACGGTACTGTTAGTTGGTTCCTTGAAGAAAGGTTCTAAGAGGAAGGCCAAAGAACAGAAAAAGGGAAAGAAGAAAAAGGCCAAAAAGACTGAAAAGAAACCAAAAGGAACTTGCCATCATTGCGGCAAGGAGGGTCACTGGCGAAGAAACTGCAAGGTTTATCTTGAGTCCTTGAAAGAGAAGGCATCCGATGCCCCATCCTCTTCAAGTATCTTCGTTATTGAATGTCACTCTATTTCCTCAAACACCTGGGTACTTGATACTGGGTGTAGCTCACATATATGTAATGACATACAGGGGCTATGGAATAGAAGAAGACTCGTCAAAGGAGAAGCAAATTTGCGAGTTGGAAATGGAGCAAAGATTGCTGCTGTTGCCATCGGAACATATTTGCTAAAGCTCCCCACTGGACGTGTCTTAGAATTGGATAATTGTTATTTCGTTCCTTTGTTAATAAAGAACATTGTATCTATTTCATGTCTGAATGAAAAGGGTTATCATTTAACTTTTAGTAACAATTGTTGTTACATAACTTTAAATGGCGTTCTTTATGGGAATGGAACTTTGTGCAATGGTATCTACACGTTAGATTTATCCGGTGACGTTTTCAATATCGAAGTTAGCAACAAACGTGCTCGAATAGATAATCGAATAGACTCCTACACTTGGCATTGCCGTCTTGGCCATGTAAGTAAGAAACGCATGACCGAATTACACCGATGTGGAATTCTGGAATCATTTGAACCCGGTTCATTTGATACATGTGAATCATGCTTAAAAGGTAAGATGACCAAATTACCCTTTTCTAGAAAAGGTAATCCAGTGGGAGAATTGCTTGGTCTAATACATACTGATGTATGTGGACCAATGTCAACTCTTGCACAAGGAGGCTATAGCTACTTCATCACCTTTATCGATGATCACTCACGATTCGGGTATGTGTTCTTGATGAAATACAAATCTGAAGCTTTTGAGAAATTCAAAGAGTTCAGAAATGAAGTAGAGAAACAGCTTGGCAAAAGTATTAAGATACTTCGATCCGATCGAGGTGGTGAATACTTAAGTCAAGAGTTTCAAGTTTATCTTAGGGACAATGGGATATTGTCACAATGGACTCCGCCGTATACACCACAGCATAATGGTGTATCTGAGAGGCGCAACCGAACCTTGATGGACATGGTTAGGTCAATGATGAATCATGCAACTCTTCCAAAATCCTTTTGGGGCTATGCACTTAAGACAGCTGTTTACTTGCTAAACAGAGTCCCGACCAAGGTAGTCTCTACTACTCCATATGAGACATGGAATAGTAAGAAACCCCACTTAACTCACCTTAAGATATGGGGTTGTCCCGCTTATTTGAAGCGGACTGTATCAGACAAATTGGATGCTAAGTCTGATAAATGTCTATTTATTGGATACCCTAAGAAAACGAAGGGTTACCAATTCTATCATCCCTTGGAACAAAAGGTGTTTGTTTCAAGGCATGCTGTATTTCTGGAAAGAGAATTTCTTTTACAAGAAAACAGTGGGAGTGGCATTGAACTTGATGAAGTTCAAGAAACTCCAATAGACATTACAGAGACACCTAGTCTAGACCCACAACCAATAACTCATAATGATGATCTATCAGTTGAACCTAAAACAACACCACCTCTTCGTAGGTCTGATAGGACACGCAATATTCCAGAGAGATACGGATTTCTCATAAGCGAATCGAATGACGTGTTACTCATAAGCGATGACGAACCTATCAGTTATGAAGATGTTCTGAAATGTTCAGAAAGGGACAAATGGCTTGAAGCCATGAAGTCGGAAATGGATTCCATGTATGAAAATCAAGTATGGGACTTGGTTAACCCACCTGAAGGGATTAAGCCCATAGGGTGCAAGTGGGTTTTCAAGAAGAAAACCGACATGGAAGGTAATGTAGTTACCTTTAAGGCTAGATTAGTTGCAAAAGGATATCGTCAAAAACAAGGAATTGATTATGACGAAACCTATTCGCCAGTAGCTATGCTTAAATCCATTCGGATGCTCCTAGCCATAGCAGCTCATTATGATTATGAGATATGACAAATGGATGTGAAAACAACTTTCCTTAATGGAAACCTGCTTGAGGATGTATACATGATACAACCTAAAGGTTTCACATCGGTTGATAAAACCAAAGTATGTAAGCTTCGACGATCCATATATGGACTGAAGCAAGCATCCAGGAGCTGGAACATCCGTTTTGATGAGACAATCAAAAAGTTTGATTTCTCACAAAATCCTGACGAACCTTGTGTGTACAAGAAGGTTAGTGGGAGTGCAGTCGTATTCCTAGTTCTATATGTCGATGACATATTGCTTATAGGAAACGATATATCACTCTTACAGACAGTTAAAATTTGGTTGTCCAAAACTTTCTCCATGAAAGACCTGGGAGAAGCAACCTATATCCTTGGGATTAGAATCTATAGAGATAGATCAAAACGGTTGCTTGGTCTTTCGCAGTCTACGTATATAGACCGAGTGCTAAAAAGGTTTAGCATGTCGGAATCCAAGAAAGGTTACCTTCCCATCAGGCATGGGATCAACCTTTCAAAGTCTATGTGTCCGCGCACAGAAGACGAGAGGATTTGCATGAATAAGATTCCCTATGCATCCGCGATAGGATCTATCATGTATGCTATGTTATGCACAAGGCCCGATGTATCGTATGCTTTGAGCGTCACAAGAAGATACCAGTCGGATCCAGGAATGGATCATTGGGCGGCTGTCAAGACAATCCTTAAGTACTTAAGAAGAACTAAGGATGTGTTCCTAATATATGGAGAAGGAGATATGGTAATACGTGGGTATACGGATGCCAGTTTCCAGACAGATAAGGATGACTCCAAATCTCAATCTGGATACGTATTTACTTTGAATGGAGGCGCAGTAAGTTGGAAAAGTTCCAAACAAGACACCGTAGCGGATTCTACCACGGAAGCAGTTTGGATCAAGAAGTTTGTCTCGAAACTTGATGAGGTTCCAACCATTGATGAAGCAATACCGGTTTATTGCCACAACAATGGAGCTATTGCACAAGCAAAGGAACCAAGGTCTCATCAGCGATCCAAACACGTGCTTCACCGCTATCATCTGATCAGAGAGATTATAAGTAGGAATGACATAGAAATTGAGAAAATTCCCACTGAAAGGAATTTAGCGGATCCTTTAACTAAGACCTTGCCTCAAAACAAGTTTGAGGGTCATGTTAGAGGCTGTGGTATTGGATACCGTAGCGATTGACATTAGGCCAAGTGGGAGTTTGTTAGTGATATGAGAGAAGTGTCCTAAGGCAATCGCCTTATGATTGTAAACATTTATTTTAATAAATGATAATTCACTATTTGAGTATACATGTTTGTGTATTTGATTGGGATCTTAAACTCATCTACTGAATGTCCGCAATACAATTCACAGCATAAGAGAATTTGTGATGGGATCACAACTAGTGATTATCTCTAAATGTGCAATTGTGAAATATTGAAAATATCCCTAGTCGATGAATTGATAAATACGGACACCATCAATTCTGTTGAGACAAGCATAGGTTATTCTCTAATCAGCTGATTCTCACTGGCTGGTGACATTTTGATGTCCGGAGATAAACATGGATGCTAGTTAAGGGAACTAGTTCATTGGAGTGACTAGCTGTAAAACTTCATATGGTAATCTATATAGATATGTCAATGAAGTTCTTACTGCAGCTTAAGTGCGATGTTCCTTTGACTTGCGGTGTTCAAGTCATCTTGGTCATGGAGACTTATACTTTAACATCTTAAGCAAGCATCTCCTAGGAGGTGTGGACCCAGGATGATTGGGTATAAGCCGAAGTGCCCGAAGATGTTTGAGCAGCCTACAAAGGATTCACCACTCCTTGCGAGGAGATGTATACCCAGGCCTATCGTCGGATTGTTACTCAAAGCCTCTGCCAGAGCATATCATGTTTAGAGTGTGAGTCTCTTAAATACATGAGAGTAATTAGAAATCCAAAGGAAGAGAAAGACACTACTTGGGCTAGGTGTGACGTAGTCAGCCTAGTGGGGACTGACACAAATAGACCGTGTCCTGAACCAAGTGGGTATAAGATGGTGAAGGGAATGGGGCACGATTCATTAGAGCTGCTGAAGGGTTTCGAAATTACTTCTGAGGTCAACCGTTGATCTTTCGATTAATTGGGGGTCATGATGTACTACTAGGTGCCACTCATGACCGTTCTATAATCAGTTGATTATAGACGGCCAACATAAATCGAAAGCCTATTTAGTCACACGCACAACGAGTAATCCGAAGGATTTAAAACGAGTTGAAAATTAGATTTTTCGATCAAGAGAAATAAGTCGAATCTGAGCTAATCAGAGGCGCAACGGAAGCTAAAAATGGCTAAGTCTTTTGAAGGCTTATCGGGCGAATTAAATGAGTTTAATTCGCGAATGGTTCGGCTCGGTTTGGCCGGCCAAAGAGGGTGCCAAACCCCTTTGGTTTGGCCGGCCACCATCATGGGGAGAAACCAATTTATTTGGTTTAATTAATAAAATAAATCTAGCGCGATTTGTTTTATAAATTATGGATAAATAAATTTGTAAAAAGAAATTTATATAAATAAATTTATGGAAATTTATTCTTTTTATGAAAATTAAAATGATCCATGGAATGGTTTATTTTAATTTTATAAAATCAATTATGAATTGATTTTTCATAATAAAGAAGAATTATAAATTTCTTATAAAATTTTATTCCATAATTTAAGGAGAAAAGGTATTTGTTTTATTATAAAGTTAGTTATAATAAAACTTGGTTTAAACGGAATAATTCATAAGAGAATTTATAAGATAAATTTTTTATGAAAACTAATTCCGTTAATTCCGTTAAAAGAGAGACTTGGCAAGGGAGAGGCTACTATATAAAGGAACCAAAGGCAAGCCTTGAATTCCAATCAATTGAGTTATCAAGAGATTAGTAGCTCCCTCTCTCTCTCTCTCTTATTCTCTTCTCCCTTCCCCTTAGGGCCGGCGCCCACATCCCCTCCTCCTAGGGCCGGCGCCCAAGCTCCTCCACCTAGGGCCGGCACCTCTTCCTCCTAGGGCCGGCGCAACCAACCATCACCAAGAAGGAGCCGAAGAAGAAGAAGAAGAAGTGGATAGCATGTCCTTCCTTCCCGGAATTTAGATTCTGATTCTTGGTGGTTAGTTTCCTATCTTCTCTCTTGATCTTCTAGTTGTGCCTTTAGAGAATCTAGTAGTTCTCATCGGCACAAAACTCGTGGCTTTGCGAAGTCATCCTGAAGAGAACTCGGCGTGGACGCGAATAGAGGCGGAGCTTCCAAGGGACGCTACGGTTGGATCTCGTCCCTTTCTTCGAGTTACGCGAGGTACAAAGTAAATTAGTTTACTTTTCCGCAAAGTTTTAATTTATGATTACGTCCACACATCATAAGGTCGCATGCTAGATACGTGGTTAAAATAATTTGTGAAATTATTTTATGCTAATTCTTCCGCTGCACGTAAAATGTTAAAATATTATGAACCCGTATCCTTCTACGCTCGTGCCTTGCCCCGGAATCCTTCCAACTCGAGCCGACGACGTCCCGCTGCTCAGAAAAAGATGAACCACCTCGGACGTCGGTAAAAGAGCTATTTAAAAGTTTACTATACTTAATTCTGTAATCCTTTGTAAACTATTTTGCGCCTAATATAGAATTGCCCAAAGTATACGGTCAACGACCGTGGGCCTTGGAGTAGGAGTCGACACAGGCTCCGAACCAAGTAAATCGACTGTGTCTCTGTGTCTTGTTTTTCAATTTCCGCTGCGTACCTACTCTTACTGAAATCCGAAAGCTTTTTGATATTCACCCCCCCCCTCTATCGATTTTCTCGATCCAACATGTGGTACAAGCCGGGGACCCCAATGATGTTATGATTATGTTAAGCATTTAAAAGTATGATTTCAAAACTAAGCATCCTTATGTACTAAATGCATTCTTCTTCTCATGCATTCATTCATGTCATGCATCACGCCAGGGTAAGTATACTGTATGTTTATGTTATGTTAAGAATTATGCCATGCTATGTTCCATGCTCCTGTATGTTAAGAATTATGCCATGCTATGTTCCATGCTCATGTATGTTAAGAATTATGTCATGCTATGTTTTATGCTCATGTATGTTAAGAATGATGCCATGGTAAGTAAGTTAGGTTTATGTTTACGTTAAGAATCATGTTATATTAGATGTTCATACGCTTATGACTTACGCCAGGACTATGCTTATGTTTCATGTTTAAAATTTTGCTATGTCAGATATTTGATATGTTTTATGTCTAAGTGACGTATGGCTTTAGTGAGTAGGAAAGGGTCTTACTAAGCCTATGTGCTTATAGTTTCATTTTCCTCATACCGCAGATCAAACAAGAAGCTACTAAGGGAAGCAGCAGGGGAGGCAAGAGCATGTGTGTGTGTGGCGGTGACTTGGCAAAGGATCCTTTTAGTTACACATATTGCATGTCTTGGGTCTTGGAAATGTCTCCTTAGATTCTATGCTATGTTTATAATGGTTATGCCTAATGAATGACTTAAGACTCATGATGCTATGTTTACGGATAAATTTCTTGCTACTTATGATGATGATGAATAAGTTATGGAATGGTTAGGTTATGATGTCATGCATGTCGTTAACATGCTAAGTTCAATGACACTAGGTTCTTGAATGACAAGTTAGGCATGTTTCATGTATTAGTTGCATGGTTAAAAGTATGTGTAGAAGAAAAAAATTATTCCGTTGCATTAAAATGTTTATATGTACATGTATGTTAAGCGTAACGACGCCTTTCTCGCCACACCGTAAGGTGTGGGAAAAAGGCGGGCGTTACACTGAACCAAGTAAAAATGCTTGTGTTCCTTGTGTGTGTTTTTAATTTCTGTTGCGTATTCTCTTAAAGTTTTTATCCGAAACGTGTTCACGATATCACCCCCTCCCTTTATCGTGTTTTCTCGATCCAACAAAGGGTACAAGGAAAAGCAACGTTTATACTATTAATTTACGTTTAGTACCAAAATGCTTCTTAACTCAATTAGAAGAATGCAACCTCTGGCATAGGAGATTAGGTCACACTCATGTCAAATTAATTTCTAAAATTACTCAACTTGGTTTAATCAAAGGTGTACCAAAAATTAAGAATTTTGAAAACACAATCTGTAACTCATGCAACCAAGGCAAACAAATCAGTCTACTCACAAATCAATTCAATTAGACTTAACCCAAACCACACTTGAGCTCCTATACCTTGACCTATTCAATTCACATGGA